>CAOKYR010000322.1:0-73447 GCA_948473455.1 Teleiodes luculella | reverse complement strand
GGGGCAGGGCATGTGCTGCCCGCGCACGGCACACGAGAGCGCTCACACTCAGACACGCCTACGCCGTTGCCCGTAGATCTCTCGGCAGAGAGCAGTAGCGTGACGTCGCTGGTGAACTTGCCGCTGCGGAAGACAGGCTCCGCCACGTCGAGCGACAGTGGGCACGGCTCGTGCACGGCGGCAGGGTGCGGCGGCGCGGTGGTGGGCGCGGGCGGGGGAGGAGCGCGGCCGGTGCCGCCGCCGCGCATGCCGCACGCGCCGTACACGCTGGCTGCGCAGGTGGCGCGGCTGGAGCGGCTGAGTCGCGCGCACTCGCACGAGGGCGTCACGCGCCCCTACGACTATTATCATGATGTACCCGACGACGATGACGACGACCAACAAGTGTCGGCTGTTTGAAATACTCTTTACTAAATTGATGTCTATTTATATAGTTCACCTTTTGTAATCTCACTCGACGAATAGGAGCACATGTTTTAAATTTGACTTATTGAAATTATGTATTTACCCTTTATTTACAACTAAGTCTGAAGACTGTATAATTATAATATTAAGAATTGTCCTAGTGTTACATAGTGTAAAATTCCATACTTGTAAGCCATGCCTCTAAACTTTATTATGAATTAATTGTAATTATTGTGAATGTGACCCACCATTTTCCAGTTTAAATCTAGAGATGTTGATGTATACCAAATAAGGTGACTATTCATATCCACCATTGGTATTACCTACATTCCGTTAATTGTATATTACATTATTAATTTTCATTATGTATAATTGTGAAACTTAGACCAAATAATAATTAATGTACCTTTTTAACCTTTATTTATGATTATAATGTTTTAAATAATTATGTCAGAAGTTTTTTGGTAGCTTGATGGACCAATTTTGAGTTTGAATGTTATTTTAATGGTAGCAGCTCGAATTCTGTCATGGTTTAATTATTAAATGTAAATAATACATAAATATATTAATTACTTTACTTCCTAAATGTGACTTTTTCTAAATTTTAAGCTATCTTTTTCGGTATTCCCGGATCCCACACATCCCAAATTATTATTATGTATAAATAAAACTGCAACAATCTGGAATAGGAATGTTTATGTAAGTACGCCAGACGGTTATCTGAATTGCGCGAGATAGTCGTGCTCGAGCGGATGCAGCGCGGGCGCAGGCAGCACGAGGCTGTGCAGCGGGGGCCCGAGCTCGCACTCGCGCATCGCGTCCAGCGACCGCACTGCGATCGCTTGCTCTGGCGCACCCACGCGGGATAAACCCACGGCTAGACACTCTTTTGTTATTCCTGAAATAATATTTATTAACCCTTAATTGCGCATAGCATTTTAAAAAAATCATTGTTTTTGATGTTTGAGGGTGGGTACAAAGTTCAATCAAATTAATCTGGTAACATAGTTAAATTAAAGCTATTATAAAGAGCAAAGATTTGATTTTTGAATTGAATAGGCTCTAAAACTGCTGAACCAATTTTAATAAGGGAGGACAAAGGCTACCTTTTGCTGCGCGAAAATTCCTCATTCCCACGTGAAAAACTTAACGACGGAGGCGCGAGGCAGGCTAGCAAAGAAATTCAACATGGATTTGATTGATCAACATTAAATACTAACCAAGTTCGGGTTTTCGTTCTATTATCTGAACTAACTGTGAAGCGGCTTCTTTTACAGTCATAAATTTGGGGTCCATGTACTGCCTAACTTTCTTGGTCAATGACTCTTCAGTGGGCTCTTTCACCTTGATATCTGTAACAAAGATATTGCTATCAATGGTAATATGCATCAGAATTTTTTCATTAAAAAAAAACTACACAGTAAACTATCAAGAACTTAATAAAATCAAATAAACAGAAATATTTAAGCTGGGCACAGACGGTCAGTTTTTCGCGTCAGTCGAGACATAAAACTGTGGCGTCGCTCCACAGTTTTACGTCTGGTTTTAGGCCAACTGGAATTCCCCACAGACTGGCGTAAAACCGGCTCTTCAGTTTTCGTTCGGACGAGCTATGATGCGCACGCATAGTCAAATCGAAAAAAAATGGATTCAGATTCCGAAGAAGAAGTATTATTTATTTATTACTGCGGCTACGGTTTGTTGCCATATACTCACTAAAAAAAAAAAAGAAAATGGATGAAAGAATGGCTAGAAAAAAGAGATCAACTGTCTCACATCAATTTATTGAACGAATTAACGCTAGAACCGAGTGACTGGAGAAATTATTTAAGGATGGACGAAATGACATATTATCTTTAACAATTGAAAGAATGCTTAAAGGATCGAATATAATGATTGCGAAATATATTTTAGATATAGGTGTTTACAGGACTGTAACTAGGTAAAAGATCAGTAATGACAGTCAACAACACAGACAAAGGATATGTCATTCATGTCATTCCTAACATTGACTCCCCTTTTTTGAAACAACCAGCTTGTTTCATCAGCTCGTGAAGTCTTGGCTTATCAGGATTGATCCATCAGATTTACTTTCAATTTCAATCCCAAGATAGTAGGAAGCGCTCTTAGTAGTAATCTTAAAACGATTCCTTAATTCATTTAAAAACTTTTCAGCCTGTTTGTTGTCCGCAGCTGCTAAAAGCCCGTCGTCAACATATAAAGCTAGCAACAGCTTACTCTTCCCCTCGCCTCGTTTAAACAAACAGGGATCACCTTCGCATTGTTGAAATCCAATCTTTAGGACGTACTCTGTTATAGTAGAGTTCCAGCAACGAGGGGCTTGTTTCAACCCATACAGACTTCGCTTAAGTCGGCATACTTTTCCATCACTGGGATATCCTTCAGGAGGCTTCATGAAGATCTCTTCTTTTAGATTCCCATATAGGAATGCTGTTGACACATCGAATTGAGATAATGCGAGGTTTTCTCGAGCAGCAATACTAAGTAAGGCTCTTATAGTGCTTAACTTTGCAACTGGGCTGAAAGTCTCATAAAAGTCTATTCCTTTTTTCTGTGAATAGCCTTTGATCACAAGACGTGCTTTATATTTATCAATGGACCCGTCAGCATTCGTCTTGATTTTGAAGATCCATTTACAAGGAATGGCTTTTCTTCCTTTGGGTAGTTCTACCATTTCCCAAGTTTCATTTTCTTTAAGCGAATTTATTTCGCTGTCCATTGCTTTAAGCCATTTGTCAGAGTCTGTAGCGTTCACAGCTTCTCTGTATGTATTAGGCTCCATGAGAAGTTCACCAGTGGTCGAAATTGCACTGTAACAGACGTTGCAAACGAAGTCCTTAAACCGAGCGGGAGGCTTTAGATTCGAACGGTCTCGAAGTGTTCTTCGACCTTCAGCTTCGATTTCAGCTTCTGACAGATGAGAGTTAGAGACATTATCGGTTTCCAGTTCCGCTGAAATATGGTCAGAAAGCGATAAATCGTCGTTTCTATTCTCGTCGTTGACTGTATCTAGTGTTTCAACTTGGTCTTCTGTCTCATTGTTGGAATGTTCCAAAGGAGGTATATAAACCGGCTCTTCATAATGACTAGACGAGGGTGGTTCGATTGCTTGTTCAATAGATGACGTGTCAATCGTTGTTCCAGTCTCGTTAGTTGTTGGAGGACGGTCTTCACTGGGGTTGCTAAGTTCAAAGTCAGGTAATCTGAACCTGGCCTGGCTTCGATCAACACTGCTTACGGGAGCGGGATTATCTCTGATCTCTGCAATGTGACCACTTAAGGGAGTTTCATCAAACGTGACGTCTCTCGATCGTGTCAGTTTAAAAGTGTTGGGATTCCATACACGATAACCGTCATCGGAGTCGTAGCCGATAAGTATTCCCTTAAATGCCTTCTTATCCAGTTTCTTCCTTCGCTGTTTGGGAACATGTGGATAGCAAGTGGATCCGATTATTCTTAGGTGGTGAATTCTTGGCTTTTTGTTATGCCAAAGTTCGTATGGCGTTTTACCCTCTACAGTTGTGGGTCCTGTTCTGTTGAGAATGTACACCGAAGTATTAACCATTTCCGCCCATAAAGCGGCAGGTATGTTGGCATGTGCATGCATCAGACTTCGCGCCATCTCCACAACGGTGCGATTGTCCCTTTCAGTGGGATTCTGCTGTGGGGTGTAGGGCATAGTCAATCGTTGCTTAATGCCTTCTTTGCTGAGAATAGCGCGTACTTTGCCATTGTCGAACTCGCCGCCGTTGTCGCTTAATAGCTGTTCAATTTTGATTCCAGCAACCTTCACTTCAGCCAGCATCATTGACAGTTTGGTGTGTACTTCTGCCTTTTCTCGCAAAAAGTAAACAAATCTGTATCGGGTGTAGGAGTCTTTGAAGAGAACAAAGTAACGAAGCTGTGTAAATGAGTATGGGAAGGGTCCACAGACATCAGCATAGACTAATTCTCCAGGTCGAGTTGCCTTTTCTCTGGTTCCGAATTTTAGTCGATGAGATTTACCATAGATGCAACCTTCACAAAGTTCTTTGGTAACTTCTGTTTTGATTTTGAATTCTCTTTCAATAAGCTTCTTCACATGAGTTTTGCTTTGGTGACCAAACCTTTCATGGTATAGCTGTAACAGATTTGGTGTTGTAGACAGCTGGTTCACTTCGGTTGGCTTGATGCATCTCAGTTTGAGCTTGTATAATCCTCCTGACTTCTCCCGATTTCCGATTAGCTTGATCTTTCCATCCATTTTTAGGATGCATTTACGTACAGTCGATTGAAAAACACTGTTGTCCGAAAGGTCATGGGTAGCAAGGACTGAGAATAGGTTTCTGCTAATCGATGGAACAAACCAGACATTTTTCAGTATTATCTTTTCAGTTTTTCCATTTATGTCAGCTTCAGCCAGTATATCTCCGATTCCTACAGCGTCTATGCACTGTCCGTTAGCTCCGGTAACTGTGTGTCTGCTGTCGAAGCGGGCAAAGCTTTGGAATAAATCCCCACGATTGGTAATATGTGACGTCGCTCCGTTGTCCACATACCAATGTTCATGGTCGGTTCCGCCAAACCCTCCAGCTAGGTTCACATTCATTGCTGTAATGTTAATGTTTGCTGAGGTAGATACCATTTCTGGTTTTCCATCTGCAATCCATTTTCTACAGTCAGTAGTCCGGTGGCCAGCTTTCTTGCAGTAAGAACATCGTAGGTCCTTGCATTTATTCTTCTTCTTTGAATTATTTTTATTACCCTTTCCTTTAACATGGTTTGCATATAGGGCTTCGGCTTGTGAAGATTCATCTGGGATTGGTTCATTGTTCCGCAGGATATTTTCGTGGGCACACAGCTGGCTCGTTAGATTTTCCACAGTACGTTGACTTTTGGAAATCATTAGCCAACTTGACTTAAAGTTCATAAACTCCGGAGGTAAGGTATCCAGTATTTTACAAATCAGGAGAATCTCAGGGAGTTTTGCTTCTGTCTGTAGTTCCTGGCACAACTCGCTCCAAATATTTTTCAGGGCGGAGACGTGGGTAACCATATCGTGACCGGACTCCTTTTTGTACCCGAAAAACTTTAGGCAGAGATCATACGTCTTGTCGACGCAGCTTCCTCCAAAGAGACGTTCAAGTTCATCCCACATAGGTTTGGCATCTTCAAACCTTAACACCTTTTGCAAAATGTCATCGGACATGTTCGTTGTAAACAGCAAAAGCATCGCAGCATTCATATTATTGAAGTCCTTGAGCTCCTTTTCATATTTCGCCAGTTCAGCGGCTTCTGTTGACGTCTGGATTGGCTTGGTCTTCTTGCCATCTAGAATTTCCATGCATCCAGGCATTGTCTTCAGAACTATAAGGATTTTGTACTTCCATATTTTGTAGTTTTTACTGTCCAGTAATCCAACTTGGACTTTAGCAGCGTTTACAACCATTTGATCCATTTTGTAGAATATGGTTGACAGCTACGAAAAAACTTTTCAAAATTTTATACTTGCGACGATGTTTTTGATAAAATTATACTTCGCGTAAAGCTCTGCTACCACTTTAACAATTGAAAGAATGCTTAAAGGATCGAATATAATGATTGCGAAATATATTTTAGATATAGGTGTTTACAGGACTGTAACTAGGTAAAAGATCAGTAATGACAGTCAACAACACAGACAAAGGATATGTCATTCATGTCATTCCTAACAATTATTTTATAATTTTTGTCGGTTGCTTTCCAAAGGCATTCACATTGCTTGTATTTTTCAATAAATTGTGCCACTACGGCACGTCCAGAGGATGGTACGACTGTCGATGATGTCGCCATTTCAGAAACAAACAATACTTCCACCTATATAACAAACGACATGCTCGAGCGGCTGCTGCGAGCGAACTGGCGAGATTGGAGTGACGATTCCACACAGACGGTCAGTTTGGCGCGACGCGCCGCCCAGAGCCGCGCTGGATTATGGTAGCCCCGGAAAATTTCCGTGGCGCGCCGTCAGTTAAAACTCTGGCGTGGCGATTCGGCACAGACGATCAAATTTTGGAGCGACGCCGCGGTTTTAAGTCAGAACTGACGCGCAAAACTGACCGTCTGTGGCCACCATTATACATGTAAATAGCCAGTACACTACCTAATAAGCACAATGTGTGCAAGTTTCTAGAAAAGTTCCCAACAATTTTCTCAATAAAACTGTCTGGTTGCCATGACTCTGTCCAATATGGTATGGATACAGTCTCCCCGAAGTTGTATAGTTGGAGTCCGCAGCAACTTACTGCATTCATTATCGAGGCGTTATGAACAATCTGCAACAAAAGATTATTTTAAGATTTTGCTTATGGTATTTCCTATCATTTCAAAAAAAAGTAAAGAATATTATGATAAATAAGACAAATTAATAAACGGCCTAAATGAGGGTGTAGCAATTTAATTCAAAATTTTTCTTTGCCGAATTTAATGATGTTTGTGTTCAATTTGTAAAAGTATACTTCTAACGGTCTAATCTAATAGACCTTGGCTGTCTATATTTTCCAATGAGATATTTTCCAACGCTACTCAGGCCGAACATACACTGAATCTAAAATAAAAATTACTTGGACTTGTGCTCCAAACTGCCGAGCGCGGAGGATCATGTCAGTGTGTGTGGTAGCTCCCAACGGGTCACCCACCACCAGCAGAGCTATATCTTTGTGCTTGGCTACTTCCAGTATATCGTCTATGTTGCTCTCACACAGCTCTCGATCAGCAAGTATTAGCGGCCTCCCGTAAAACTCTTCCTGTAAGAAATAGTGTGGAAAAACTAATAAAACACCTTGCTACTTCTAACCTATAAGCATAGTAGGTAATGAAGTTAACAAAATATAAATAAGAACGTAACCGCTTTTATTTCATAATTACTTACTAGTACTTCTTTCCCAACAGTTAATATTGATGTGTAAGCTTCTAAATAAACTTTATCACATTTTTTCACTATTTCTAAACCACGAACAGTTATGTCTTTTGCATCACCGAGACCTAGACCAATCAAATAAAACATTTTCACTAATAAATGAATTACAAAGTGATAAAAGGAAAGTTGAATTATTAATAAAATCGTAAAATATTATAAAACAAAGTTCATAAAAATGGAAATTGGAAACTCGCGCACTCCCGCGCCCTTTCTTGGGGATGGATGTGTCATGTGTGTGTGTTGTATTGTATGTATGTGTGTCTGTGTGTGTGTGTAGTGGTGGAGTGCACAGACTGGCGACGAAGACGAAAGAGACGCAGTTATGCGCAAGAGTGAGCGCGGTGTATTTATATCTCATTCTAACGCATAACTGCGTCCCTTTCGTCCTTTGATTTCGTCGCCAGTTAAATACCTCCTTTTAATTAATATTATATGACTAGGCTGTATGGCATAGTACCTCTGCCTTTCTCTTTGGGGAAAAAATTAAACCAAAATGTACAACAATGATGACGTAAGGGCCTCCGCCCATTATTGGCGAAAAAGTCAAAAGACGAAAGGGACGCAGTTATGCGTTAGAATAAGATACAAATGCACCGCGCTCACTTTTGCGCATAACTGCGTCTCTTTCGTAAAAACAGTACCTACCTACTTCAAAATGTTCAAAGGTCAAAGTCAAATTTGGTTGAGTGAGTGTATGTAAAGTTTGTGTGAGTGTGAGTCAATCTGAGTCAATCAAAGGTTGTTGAGTATTACGCGGGAATCGAGAGGAAATGGGGGGCGGGTCACTTCAATCACTGTTCCGTCCGTCCTTTTTAAAAAATTAGTTTTTCATTGTGGTTTGATACCCCATGTTAAACTCCGATGTCATTGGAATGTAAGGAGGACCACCGTTGCATTTCAATGATCCTGTGCGTGTAAAGACGACAAAATGAATGAAACTGAAGATCTATTATTACTAAAGACTAGGCTGTATGGGCTTAAACCCTTTGCCTTTCTCATAAGGGATAAATAAATAAACTTAAAAAATCACAGGTTTTTGGGTTTTGTTTTGTTGGGTTGGGGTGATGAAAGCATATTACTTTGTTAATTTACGTAAAACTAATTATATTGTATTATAATGATATCAAAGAAAAGTCAGAAAGCGGTCAATGAAGGTGTAGTTGGTAAATACATAAAAAAGGATACACCACCAGATTTGCCAAGTAAGTTATTTACTGACTTTTCGGAACCCTTTTTTATCAAAATCACGAACGTATGACACATTAATTTATTTACGTACCTATGTCTTTCAATGAAAGGTCATGTTATAGCTACACCTTTTGATTCTATTTTTTTATGTTTAGTAATAAATGTATGGACAACTGGACATAATAGGCGGCCTAAGAGCCAACCGTTTGCAGCCAGTGATGTTGGCTCCCAAAGCCACGAAAATAAGTTCGGCAAGGCGCAGACTATGAGTGGGCACGCCGGCAAATACACCCCGAGCGAGTCTGTGCCCAATTTAGCATCTAGGTAAGTGATATCACCCAAACAAGCATACTGCATAATACCGCTACCAATATGTTTGTATGTTATTTACCACTTCACACGAAGATGACTCAATGGTTATTTTTTCTATGCCCTTAAAGCGCCCCAATACCTAGTAAAAACCTCACTATATTGCTGAAATTCCATGGAACTCATAATCGGGATAGTTGCCAGAAAAAGTTTTATTTTGCTGGTCAGGGTTTATACTACTTACAACTTCTATACCTCACTGACTGATATTTGGTAGGTAAATATATCAGACACTGTACTAACATATAGACTACAACAGGAAAAATCTTTTTTGTAGAATTAATATGATTATTTTCCTATAACTTATGTTGTGTGTTGCAGGTTTGCCAGTCTGTCGACAAATGACACACCACCCACACCAACGCCAAGCACTTCTAGTAATTACAGCAATTCTCAACATTTTCTACTAGACCCTAACTTGGTAATTATTTCCCCGTCCAAAATATAATTCCATCCATTTCCTAAACTTCATAACATAGCTAGGTTTAATAGGATTAAATAAAAAAACCTTTTGTAAATTAATTGCTAAAATATAAAATTCCATATTTGCAGATGGCTTAGTATAATGACACAGGCACTGTATATATTTAATTATTATTTATATTCAGAAATGTATTTTTTTTTCTGTATTGAAAGTTAAAAGGAAGGAAGCATTAATTCCTCCATTTTAACCTAGAATTTACTAATTTCAGGCCTCACAGTCAACTCTAAATGACCTAGATGACTCATTTAGTAGACAAACCAGCTATAGGTATTACAGGCAACAGCAGGAAGATCCAATCTATCAAAACCAACAACAGGTAAGGTTAATTAAACATTAGTGAGTCAACGAGAAATTCATCTACATCATACTTATTATCACACTAATATTAGAGGAAAGATTTGTGTTTGTGTGTGTGTGTGTGTGAGTGTATGTTTGTAATGAATAAAGTCAAAAACTACTGTGCCAATTGGAATCAAATTAAATGAATAAATGTTGGAATTAATGCCATCAGACCCTCAATAGCTGCGCATATAACTTACAAGACACTTGTAATATACAGACCACACTATACAGACTGCAATGGGCAGTAGTCATACAGGGACCACAGGGATTTTTTCTAGGAATAGGTATCAGAAAAGTAAAAAATTGTTACTATGTATATCGCCAGGCCTGGCTAAGGGTTAAATTTCATCTTTTTTTTTACCTAATAAGTAACTTTTATAGTAATCTTTTTTTAAAAGTGCTTTATTTCTACTTTTTTACACTAGCAACACTCACATGCACAACAACGCAATAAGGAGATTTTCCCTAAATTGCGAGTGAATCTTTAAGTGTGACCAGATATAGCAGATTTTTGCAGTTTTGATTATTTTGAAAGGCCAAGAACAATGCCGCGCTGAAGCAAGTGTGTTTTTATTGATTAAGTTCTACCACTATTATTTATATTAGTATTTAATTCACAGTATTATTTTTCTTTTCTTATGCTGACATAGTTATTAAAGGAAAAAATCAAATACAAATCTATCAATCAACGCTGGTTTACCCTAGTTGTAATGTGTTTGGCGAGTTCTTCTCCACAGAAGACAGCAAAATTGTGAACTCGCCTCGAAGTCGAAAAGTGATTTGTAAAATCTTACTTTGAATAAAACATTTGAATTTAGAATTATTTTGTTTGCGAATGGTTTAGGTTCAGCAGCAAAAGCAGCAGCAGTATGGGTCGCGCGAGTCGAGCATGCCGCGGCTGTCGTCGAGCCTGAGCCTCACGCCGCGCCTGCACCCCCCCTCGCCCCATTCCCCCCACCCCCCACACTCCATGCGCCTGCACACCTGCAGTGACTGTGAGTCCTAGTAATCACTACATAGTATAAAACAAAATCGCTTTCTCTGTCCTTAAGTATGCTTAAATCTTTAAAACTACGCAACGGGTTTCGATGCGGTTTTTTTAATAGATAGAGTTATTCAAGTGGATGGTTTATATGTATAATACATGCATAATATACTTAAGGATAACCCACAATAACCATTTTCCCGTGCGGAGCCGGGGCGGGTCGCTAGTATTATATACAGGGCGTCCCACGGCTATGCCACATGGAGGGAAAGTACCTTAACCCATATATGCCCCTTGATTCGAAAATGAACAGATGCCTTATCTGCCCAGAACTATTTTGGACTTCCAATTGTCGTGAATTTCGGATATGTTTGTACTAATGTGTCTTTATTAACATTACAATTTGTTTTATAACTATCGATATTGGGTAAGGTAGTTTTTTTTAAGTGTTCGAAAACGAATCATTGGGCAAATCCTATATGTTTACTATAAATAAAAGAAGAATGTTTTGTTGACTGGTTTTCTTGATTCGTTTTCGAATCAACTAGCAGATACTGTACCACTTTTAGGCAGAGTTCTGGGCAAATATGGGTTAAATATTGTAGTTAGAACATTTTACTGAAAGAAGACTTTATTTTATTTCTAAAAACTATTAAAACTACATTCACACATTTTTTATAATTACATGGTTGAACCGGGAATCGAATCCGCTACACGAGAAAAAAAAACACCCTGTAGTTTTATCATACAAATCGAAAGGCTTCATCATAAGGATTATTTTTGCTAAATAACATAGTATCAGAAATAAAAGGAAGACTATGAATTTTAACATTTGATGTGGCCGGCCGAGATTGCCAGATCTAGCCCCGTTAGATTTTTTAATGGGATTATGTTAAAAAAAATATAGTTTACAAGAACCGGTACGAAAGTGTCCACGAGCTACAAACAAACAGACCTTAGACGTATTATTCTAAATATCCACCATAACAAGCTAAGAAAAAAACGACAGGGAGTGAAATAAAGAGTGTGATTTGTATTCAACAGCGTGGCTTTTGAGCATTTGATAAAATTGATAAATTTTGTATTAAAAATGTTATAGTACATAGTCTTCCTTTTATTTCTGACACTATGTTATTTAGCAAAAAATAACCCTTACGATGAATCCTTTTGATCGGTATGATAAAACTATAGGATATATTTTTTTCTCCTATAGCGGGTTCGATTCCCGGTTCAACCATGTAATTATTAAAAAATGTATGAATGCAGTTTTAATAGTTTTTAGAAATAAAATAATGTCTTCTTTCAGTAAAATGTTCTACCTACAATATTTAAGGTACTTTCCCTCCATGTGGCATAGACGTGGGACGCCCTGTATACGCGAAAATTTGTGAGTATGGATGTTTGTTACTCTTTCACGCAAAAATTATTAAATACATTTTAATTAAGCTTTATAATAATATAGCTTTCGCTTATGCATCAGAATAATTCAAAGGCTATCTTTTACTGCGGAAAAATTCCTCATTCCCACGGGAAAATGTTTAGCGCGGGCGATAAGCTAGTTCATAAGTAAATGTTTGCGTTCCCATTGAGGGACCACATTGAATTTTAAGCTTTTAGATGTGTCAGCCTTTAGTAGAAGTTTTTAAATAATTGTAAATTCAGCCATTCATTTGTAAAAGTAGCCACTCAAACGTTACAATCGGTTAAAGGTGGTCCCTCAATCGTGCCTGACATCGACGTTCATATCTCTTAATCTAGTTGAAATTTGCAACTGCTATAAATGACTTCTTTTAGTAAAACATTTATAAAACTAATTACTAAATAGTATAAAACAAAGTCGCTTTCTCTGTCCCTATTTCCCTCCCTTTGTAATCTTTAAAACTACGCAACGGATATTGATGCTTTTTTTTTAATAGATAGAGGGATTCAAGAGGAAGGTTTGTATCTATAATACATGCATAATATACTGAAGAATAACCCACAATAACCATTTCCCGTGCGGAGCCGGGGCGGGTCGCTAGTTTGTAAAATATCAGCTCTCCTCGTTCAATGAATAAGAAAAACAAGAATGCAAAAGGTGAAATGGTGATCGATTGAGGGACCGCCCTCAATCGATCACCATAACTTCATATTGTTTGGGAAAATGGAATTTGGAATTTGCCTTCACTTTGATAACGTAAATGATTCGTGTTCGAACTGTGGAACGCACATTTATTCACAAACCAATCCAAAGATAATGTACCTACATTTAGTGGGCTGTAGGAATAGCCAGCCAGTAGAATGAAGCTTTAACAGCCTCAGTGGTCGAATGATCAAAATCTTATTTCACGTTACTTGTTGAACAAAATATAATTATTCCTTTGTGAGACTTTTCCCAATTAGGTTAGGGCAGTGTAGCTAGGGTTGCAGTGTAGCTGAGTTACCTGATTGTTTTAGAAAAAAGATGATACCGTAATTCCAAATCGTAATCGTTGAAGGAGCAAGGAGTAAAGTCGTAAAGCCTCACACCAGCCTCCCTAGCATGAACGTTCAGCGTGACAAGATATAATTTTCTCGTGCGCATCTCTTATTCTTCTTCTTCCTTCTCAGCCCGTTTTCAACCCACAGCTGGGACCATCGGGCTGGTGGTCTGCCTACTGGCCTTCTAGCTCCCCTTGGCCACCTCTTATCTCTTATCCTATTGGAGGATATTTCAATATGACCGGCTTTTCATGGTATTTTGACAGCTAGGCGCTGGAAGGGATATATATATAGTTTATCGCACGTCACGATACGGGGGCAGGATTAGTGAGGTAGGTTAACCTAGAAATCGAAACGATAAGCAAGCAAGCTTAAAACAAAATACAAATACAAAATACAAATAATCCAAAAACCGTGTTCAGTGTTTTAAAACTCTGTTATCAAATAATCCATCTTTACTATAATGATTGTTTGTTTGCAGCATACACGACTAGCAGCCAGTCGTCACCCATCTACTCCAACTACGTGACTTCGTCCGCCGTCCCGTACCCCGCCAAGAGCCACGCCAGCAGTATCATCTCAACTACACAAGGTATATTTATATCCGGGGGCGAGGAAGGGGCGCGGAGGGAAAATAATAATTTCACTATGAATATGTGTGCGCGCTGTTGTACCACGTGACTTCTTGTTTAAGTTGTTTGCCGCTAATTATTACTAAACATTCATACAGCCTTTGGTTATTGGTTCATTTGTTCTCCTTCAGATATAGCCCCCTTCCAAAGCCTTATATTCCAATTCGTCCCCTGCTACCAGATGTTGCTCAATGCCCACCCGTCTAAATACAGCTCTGTACCTCGCGAGTCAACCAACATAAAGAAAAAAAAACAAAAAGTCTTATCTAAAATTATCGAATTTTCTCACAAAATGAACCAGGATCTATGATTTAATTTAAAATGTCATGAAAATTGCATTTTGTTAGAACCATTTTATTTTAACCCACACGAAAATAAGAAAGTGACAGACGTGATTAGAAGTGTTGCCTGGTAGAAATTGCTACCTGAGCAATAATAGAAATGAATAAATAAGGCCGCCATTTTATACACTTTGATGGTTATGAATTGTAATTCTTTAGCTGTATGTGTATAAATAAAGTATATTCGCATTGTTGTGTTTGGGCAGGCGGCGGCGATGAGTGCGAGCTGCCGCTGCCGCCGGGCTGGTCCGCGGACCGCACGCTGCGCGGGCGCCGCTACTACATGGACCACTACACGCAGACCACGCACTGGACACACCCCTTGGAGAGCGTGCCGCAGCCCTGGACCAGAGTCTCCACGCCCACACACGGCGTCTACTACGTCAAGTAACTACTGCTCTATAACATACACGCACTGGACACACCCCTGCAGCCCTGGACCAGAGTCTCCACGCCCACACACGGCGTCTACTACGTCAAGTAACTACTGCTCTATAACATACACGCACTGGACACACCCCTGCAGCCCTGGACCAGAGTCTCCACGCCCACACACGGCGTCTACTACGTCAAGTAACTACTGCTCTATAACATACACGCACTGGACACACCCCTGCAGCCCTGGACCAGAGTCTCCACGCCCACACACGGCGTCTACTACGTCAAGTAACTACTGCTCTATAACATACACGCACTGGACACACCCCTGCAGCCCTGGACCAGAGTCTCCACGCCCACACACGGCGTCTACTACGTCAAGTAACTACTGCTCTATAACATACACGCACTGGACACACCCCTGCAGCCCTGGACCAGAGTCTCCACGCCCACACACGGCGTCTACTACGTCAAGTAACTACTGCTCTATAACATACACGCACTGGACACACCCCTGCAGCCCTGGACCAGAGTCTCCACGCCCACACACGGCGTCTACTACGTCAAGTAACTACTGCTCTATAACATACACGCACTGGACACACCCCTGCAGCCCTGGACCAGAGTCTCCACGCCCACACACGGCGTCTACTACGTCAAGTAACTACTGCTCTATAACATACACGCACTGGACACACCCCTGCAGCCCTGGACCAGAGTCTCCACGCCCACACACGGCGTCTACTACGTCAAGTAACTACTGCTCTATAACATACACGCACTGGACACACCCCTGCAGCCCTGGACCAGAGTCTCCACGCCCACACACGGCGTCTACTACGTCAAGTAACTACTGCTCTATAACATACACGCACTGGACACACCCCTGCAGCCCTGGACCAGAGTCTCCACGCCCACACACGGCGTCTACTACGTCAAGTAACTACTGCTCTATAACATACACGCACTGGACACACCCCTGCAGCCCTGGACCAGAGTCTCCACGCCCACACACGGCGTCTACTACGTCAAGTAACTACTGCTCTATAACATACACGCACTGGACACACCCCTGCAGCCCTGGACCAGAGTCTCCACGCCCACACACGGCGTCTACTACGTCAAGTAACTACTGCTCTATAACATACACGCACTGGACACACCCCTGCAGCCCTGGACCAGAGTCTCCACGCCCACACACGGCGTCTACTACGTCAAGTAACTACTGCTCTATAACATACACGCACTGGACACACCCCTGCAGCCCTGGACCAGAGTCTCCACGCCCACACACGGCGTCTACTACGTCAAGTAACTACTGCTCTATAACATACACGCACTGGACACACCCCTGCAGCCCTGGACCAGAGTCTCCACGCCCACACACGGCGTCTACTACGTCAAGTAACTACTGCTCTATAACATACACGCACTGGACACACCCCTGCAGCCCTGGACCAGAGTCTCCACGCCCACACACGGCGTCTACTACGTCAAGTAACTACTGCTCTATAACATACACGCACTGGACACACCCCTGCAGCCCTGGACCAGAGTCTCCACGCCCACACACGGCGTCTACTACGTCAAGTAACTACTGCTCTATAACATACACGCACTGGACAATGAAATAACCAGTGTAATCGTAATCCAAATGTTTAACAAATTCCTCTAAATTCGCGCACATCAAAACATTCATCGTGTTTACAACAGCCGGGGGAGCAGCTAACCTGTGTTCAAATGTAATAAAACAATAGTAAAGCGTGTTTAAAAAGTCTTTGTTTAAATATTGTTACTATGTCCGGCGCCGCCAGCTTAGAAAAACTACCTTTCCACTCCGCGTTAATAGTTTTTACCATGGGAATGACGGATTTTCCCGCGGTATAAGGTAGCCTATGTGTTATTCTGATATTTGTAAAATTTTATCAAAATCCATTCAGTAGTTGTTTCGTGAAAGAGTAGGTAACAAACATCCATTCATCCTCAAAAACTTTCGCGTTTATCATTATTAGTTAGTAGGATTAATAGGGATTGGAGTATGTTAGACAGAATTGGTGATCATTTCAGTGATGAGCAATATGTGTGTATCTCCTTCACGATGTTTTTCAATATCAACGCGCTAGGGTGGTTCGAGGCTCCCTCGAGCCGCCCCTAGACGCTTTGGTATATGACTTTTTTTGGGGTAGTCTTCTGCTCCCCCGCAAGTCCGGTGAAGCTTGATCCGTCGTACTTTTTCGACTCAAGCATAGGTCAATTCAAAAAAGAAAGAAAAAGTCAAAATTCGGTGATGAGCAATATGTGTGATAGCTATATACAAGTATAGTGCGCGTCATGTAAAAAAAACGCTGGAGAAAGTGGTGGGGGTATGCAAATCGCCTACTGCGCGCTACACTGCCAGCGTTCTTTTTATGTGACGCGACTTATGTGTGGTGTGCGTTGTGTTGTTAGTGAGATCACGCACCAGACGACGTACGCGCACCCGTGCCTGGTGGGCGGGTGCTACCTGGTGAGCCCCTTCGTGCCCGCGCTCGTGCCGCCCTACCTGCTCGAGGAGATCCCGCACTGGCTCATCGTCTACTCCAAAGGTATACTCTACCATGTTTTTGTGTATATCTATGTAATGTTCAATTTTTTCCTGCCTTGTGCTCTCATTGTCACAGAATACCAAATAGTAGTCCCTACAGAAGCTACACTAGGCGACGTAATTCATATAAATTGCAACCCTAGCTCCGTTATAATAAAGTGCAATTCAAATCGCACGGCGCTAGGCGAAAAGACGAAGTAGCTGCATCTCTCTCTCTCGCGTATTGCGCCACTCTGCTAACACCTTTAAGGAATGGGAAATTGGTCCGCAAAAGGCCCGAGACCGCTCGGCCGGGCGGTAGGTAGTTATAGCGCGCAAGTACATGGAGTGACGGAGCGACAGGCTCGAGAAGCTGTCAAACGCGACATATTGACAGAACTACTATGGTTTTAATGTCACTATGTCGCGTTTGACAGTTTCTCGAGCTTGTCGCTTCCTACGTAGTAAGCCTACAGGTATTTCACTGGCGACAGCGAAAAAAGACGAAAGGGACGCAGTTACGCGCAAGAGTGAGCGCGGCTTATTTGTATCTCATTCTAACGCATAACTGCGCCCTTTTCGTCTTTTGTCTTCGTCGCCAGTGAAATAGGTGTCTTACTGACTACATTCCAAAACCCTATCCTCGCTGGTTTGCCTGTTGCTTGAGCTAGCTGGGGTGACATCTCTCCAGCTGACACACACTAAACGGTTCATATTCGCCAACTGATTGTGGCTCCTATTTTAAGACTGGAATATTCGATGTCTGCAATTATGCATTTGTGACGTAACATCAAGGTATCAAGCTTCTATGTTGTTGTTCCCCCACTCCCGCATCGCACCTTATACTCGGGGCTTCTTATAGGCTGTTGTTTTTTTTTCATCCCTCACTTACTCATGCAAGATGGTATAAATAAATCTCGTGCTAACCATGTCCACCTGCATTTGTTAATAACACTAAATTAAAAAAAGTTATAACCCCCGACACAAAACCGTTACTTGATCCTTTCAACAACTTGAAAAGAGCTGATAATCTTCAAATGGCTGAAGATATTTTCTTGGATCATAGCCAGCTACTCTCGATTGTGACACCTTGCAAACAAAAAAAACTAGATAAAATCGGCGCATCCGTTTAGGAGCTACGATGCCACAGACAGACAGACACGCACGTCAAACTTATAACACCCCTCTTTTTCGTCGGGGGTTAAAAATGGCGTTGATATTTAAAAAAAAGTTTTGATTGTTTAACGTGTCTAGGGTATGGCATTGTTGCCAACTCAGTAATTGTCAGTCAAATACGTTACAATGAAATACTGTTTGTAGCGGATCCGGAGCTGGACCAAAAGCTACGGTGGAACATGTTCCGGCTGAGCGAGCTGGACTGCTACTCGGACATGCTCACGCGCCTCTACAAGCAGGAGCTGCAGCTCATCGTCATGAAGTACGAGCAGTACAGGTAATGATCTGAGCGAGATGGACTGAGTACAGTGTTCTACTGTAATGTGCTTCATAGTGTAATGTATTCGCGACGTGCTTGCGGCACGATTTTTGTGTATAATTTACGTCGTGTTTTGTCTGTGCTTTTTACAAAACTAATGCATATCCTATAATAATACTAATCTTTTTATTTATTTTCTCTATAATGAACCTTACTCATGAAGACTGGTATAAATTAAGTAACCTAATAATTTTGTGATTGTTTCAGGTCTGCCCTGCTGCAAGAGTTGGAGAGGCGACGGCAAGGGCGCGCGCTCGCTTGCCACGCACACAACAACTGTTGATTCCTAACACACTGATCTGCACTATCTACTCAGCTGTGATCTTAATTTTAAGAATAAACATTCTAAATAAGTTATGTATTTTATGAGAATTATAATTAAAATCAATGCAAATGACAAAATTGTTTTCTACTGTGGTTTAGACTGATACAATTGTGATTAGTATAAAAAAGATATTGTAAAAAAGTGCCTTCAATTATGAGAATAAACTATTTTATTTATAAACCAAAAGCTTTTATATTTACATTTTTTATTTAATTATGAAATTAAATTAACTACACAATAATATCATACAATTGAAACATGACTAATAAGATTATTCTATTAATGTTTCCTTATCTTCTGCATGGTCTGAGGGAGCAACATTTTTCTTTTCACCATCTACAATTTCATATTCATCTACCTTTTGAAAACCTGAAATTCTCCAAACTTTGGCATTTTTTATACCGAGGGTGTTCGCCCAAGCTTGTCCTGAAAAAAGCAAGTCCAATTATTAATAATTATAGATTTCGAAACCATAATTATAATTAATTTTATTATGAAATATAATCCATTCAAAGACTGTGTAAATGAACCATAAATGAACAGTATTATTTTTAATACTGAAATTTGTTTGTTATTAAATCTAACATTATGAAATCAAACCATCACTGTGAAAACAATTTGAGGATGACTCCTGGACCATTTTTCATTATGTTTGCAATTTAATGACACCTACTTAGATCATGCAACATCTACTTAACTAAAGAGACAAATAATTCCTACCAGGCGGCATGGCGCGTTCTTCATCACTCTTTAAGCCGTAGTAGTGAGCCCAGTCAGCTTTTCCTTGGTAAGCGCTGTACGCTACCAAACCAAAAGCATTCCAGGCTAGAAAACCATACATTAAACTTAAACGCCTCTTCCAAAGGATGGCTTGATCCACTGGAATAGGTTTTGTCCTTTTACGAACGAATTTATGCCACCACTTATAAATCATTATACACTATTTAAAAAAATAGTTTGTAGAATTATAGGTACTTTTGTTTAATTCCAATAATAACATAACATTTTTGAGGTTATAAAATAAATAAGTAGGGTGACCAGACTCAGACGGATGGTAAGGCCAGTTATTGGTTCTTTACTGAATATGAATGAATAATCAAAGTATCGCATTCGCATATTCAAACAAACGTACATAATATGTAAAGCCTGAACCTGAAAATATTTATTTATTATACCTTATATTTTTGTATTAAATATACTATAGATCCTAAACTCCATTATATAAAATACTCTGAGTCAAAAAGATTCATACATATCTGGCAGTCTTGTCTGATATGACAGGGTTACGTTCCGTCGCTTCGAGCGTAGTTGTTTGGTTAAATTTTAACCCGTTTGAGTTGCAACTCTTGCAACCGAGCCACTGAACGATCGAGTTGTTTTTATAACCTCAAATATTTAACGGGAGAAAATTCTTCTCCTGTCTCAATTTTTTTCCACTTTTATATACATTAAAGACGTATTAGACGTCTGTGATATACAAATTTAACAAAATTATTATAAAGTAACTACGAAACAAAATGGCGGGCTTTTCTAGTTTTTTTATTTTGACATAAATTGCAAGCTTTAAACGTCAAATAGCTGTCAGAGTAAAAATTAACCATCTCATTAGACGGTTGTTTGGTTGTTTCGCTCTGAGCCACAGAACGGGTGAAACTACGCTCTGACAGCTGTCAGGGTAAAATTTCACCGAGCCACGGAACGGTTAGAGCGCGCGCCAGAGCGCGCTCGAGTGCACTCGAACGAAGCGACGGAACGCGTCCCTGTTGAGTTGACAGAACACTGATTATCCCTTAAGAGAAAGGCAAAAAGTTTAAAGCCCATACAGCCTAATCTTTAGTAATGATAGGAGATCTTCAGTTTTATTTTGTCATCTACTATATAAAAATAAGTCGGGTTTTCCTTCCTGACGCTATAACTCCAGAAAGCACAAACCGATAAAACCGATTTCCACAGTTTTGCATTCGTTGGAAAGTTCTCGGGCTCCGTGAGGTTTATAATAGCAAAGAAAACGCCTCATTCCCACGGGAAAAACTGTTAACGCGGGCGGAGCCGCGACGGAAAGCTAGTTTTACATATTTCATCCCTGTTTGTTGAACGTCTTCAGTAGTTTCATTTCTTGACTGATATATGGATGGATGCATGCGTCCAAAAACCTGCCAAAAACTGAGCTGGTTAAAAAAATATATATATTAATTTTATTGGTGACGATATTATTATATTATAGTTAGTTTAGGCGTGATTTATTATTTCCATTTAAATTTATTAATAAATTCCCTCCCTAACTTTTATTTACGCAAAAGGAATATAATAAAAAAATGGATATTGCCACACACAAGCTTATTGTAACCAGAGTGCCACTAGGTATACCCTAAAATATTATAAGAGATTTGTTTTAAGAACCGTTAGTTGTTTAAAAAGGGGTAAGTCCCGCAGGCAGATGTATGTACTGCAGACAGAGAGATGGGAAACTCACCCTTCGATATGACTGAAATTAGTTTGAAACTCAAACCACACACAAAAAAAGAAATTCGTACACTGGTGGTAGTGGTAGGTGAACTGCAAGATTATCTGAACACGCGCATCGCGATTCTCTCCCTTATACAATGAACATAAGAACGGTGCAGTTGAAACTGGTCAGCTTAGAGTGCTCTTGACTTGTCCTGAGTTAACATTAAAATAAAAATTAATAATCTATATACTTATATAAAAATGAAACCCGTTTTCCGTTGTCACGACATACTTAACATGAAAACGGCTTGACCGATTTGGCTGATTTTTTTTTGAAATGTTCGTTGAAGTCCAAGGATGGTTCTTACGGAGAGAAATTAAAAAAAAAACCTCATTCCCACGGGAAAAATGTTTAACGCGGGCGGAGCCGCGGGGCGGAAAGCTAGTAATACAATAAAAAAGGCCGCCGGGGATCTTTAGGTGGGAGGTGCTGTGGTGGTAGCTTCGGCATCTCTGGTACAACAATGAGCACGCTGCTGCTAAGCTGTAAGACTGAACTTTGCACCATTCTTATGTCTGTTGAAAAAAGGAGAATTCTTATTCTGCTGTGCGGTTGTTCACCATACGCTTGACTGTACTAAATCACAGCCAGGTTACACTCACTGCTCGCTCATGTTGAAAAAGACGCGATACCTACACACACACACCGTGAAATTTGATTGGTTGTTTATACGCTACACAGTGGTAGTACCCATGAAACTGAAAACCTTTCCCTAAGGAACATATTAAGTTCAAATCTCAAAAACAATATGTTCATAGTTGAGCTGGGCATATTGACCTTGAGAGCGCCATTATTCCGTAGCAGTAGAAGCGAGTTTCGTAGTACGAGTGTCCAGCCGCATGTGCTGCTTACTGTACTTATACCTAAACTTTAGTCATGTGACCGGCCACTTTGTACGAAAAGTTGAATTTTAATTTAGAGATTTCAATTCAACCTATGTTCCTTGGGGAAGGTAGTTCAGTTTCAAGAGTAAGTACTAACTATGTTGGGGATAAACAAATAGTTAAATTTCACGGTGTAAGTACGTAGGTAGGTTAGGTACGTACTCTATTAGTTATTTTCTCTTATTAAGTAGTCACGAGGTGGACCAGTGAGGGTCGCGGGAAGCCGCTGGATGCCCGCAGCGCAGGGCCGATCATTGCGGAGATCCTTGGGGAGGCCTTTGTCCAGCAGTGGATGTCTTTCGGCTGAGATGATGATGATGATAAGTAGTCGCGTGCGTCTTTGCGAATGTATGGGGAGAGGAGTGTGAAATCAGCCGTCATCATCGCCAGCTGTACTCTTTTTTCCTTCCCCTCCATCCGCTGTGCTGTGCTGTGCGTGATCGTCTCGTCTCTACTTCGATCACCTTCAATCATCAGCTGTTAAAAGAGCGGGCTGAACGCCAGCAGAAAAATCTAAATCAAAATGTTTTATGCGAATTAAGACTACACAAATCACTTGTCGACGTCTTTTAATAAAGTTACTTTAAAAAAATTTGCTCAACATCAAGGCTAGCCGCCTCAGTCTCGGAGGCGGGCGGGGTAGTGGCGGCAGGCGCTGGGCGCACAGGTTACATCTGAAGACAAAGCATGGTCGTGGTCGTAGATAGGTATATTTTAGCGTATTACCTAGCAGCATGCAGCCTCTTCATTTTAAATCTCTTTTTATACACTGAGAAAATCATTCGTGAAAAGGATGATGTAATCTTTCTCTTTGAATTTTAATTTTCTAAAGTCGTTGTCAAGAAAGTCCTAAAACATAAATTGGACAAAATACCGACTTGGGATGAATAAAATTATAAAAATTAGCAAACAAAATTAATAAATAGTAAACATAATGGCCACTTATATTAATTTATCGATGTTGTGGAAGTTAAGAGCTTTACAAGATTTTATCAGAGGACTCCATATATATAGGTAATACATAGATCATAATCTCATGTAGGTATATTGACTCTACCTACGTTTCAAATAAATGTAGTAGGTATGGCAGCAAAATCTAATTTGTAAAACATCGACGTTTTTGCCGTTGGTATTGTTGTCCCGTTGCTATGACATTATTTGGACGGGCGTGTATTCCGTCTGCATTCAGAGTTGGTACTCGCAATTTTCATTTGAAATGAAACGTAGATAAAATTTTATCTATACTATAAAGACTTATTTAAAAATGTATGAATGTATCCATGTCTCAACGCTATAAGTACTCCACTGTACCCACGGACACCCCGCCGCGCCGCGGCGACGACGACGCCCGAGATTTCGAAACGGATTTTTGTTGGGCAAAATTGCATAAGTGTTTTCGTGACAAAGGCTAGTAAGATATTATGACCTTGAAATGGGGTCTCTGCCTGCCTTAGCTGCCACCGTGCCTTCAGGGACGTAGCGTGCTTGCTCCCTTGTCTATCTCGTACCACCACGAGCATGGTACCTACGTTGCGCTCACACTGAAGACGAACTACAATTATTAAGGTGTCGTACACAATCAGATGGTAACTACCAAGTCTATGAGTAAAATAAAATAAATAGCAAATATTATGTGGGAATATGTCAGCCTTGGGCGGGGTTCGAACCCGCGACGCTTTTGGTTCGTAGGGTTGTCAATATCAAGTAGTAGCGGGTCTGTTGTTAAGTAATTTCTAATTCGTACTACGTCCATTCTTCATTGTCTGGTCTCACTTAAAAGTCTATAGGTATAGGTAATTAGGTATATGTCGACGGCAAATTTTAGAACTGGTCATTTTACAGAATGCTTCGGAATTTTACAGCCATTTGGCATTCTGTAATATGCCAAAGGAAAATTTTAGAACGCATTCCTCTTCTTAATGAGCAACGTGCCATTCATAATGGAGCTGAATTATGTATTGTACTGATCACAAATGGCTTGAAATACAAGAATAAATTATTAATTAAAGTTGATATATTGAAGATAGTTATTAAAATCAATTTATTCACATAATGGTTTCGCAGAATTGAAATTATTTTATCCATTTTCCGCGCGTGGACAGATTAGGAAACAATTAGACAATTTGCCGTGGCATTTTACAGAATGCAATCGATTCCTTTGGCTTTTTTTACGGCATATTGCACGAGCGTTTGTAATGTGTCGATGCGCTCTGTAAAAGACGAGTCCTACAGTTTGCCGACGATACAAACACACAAATTATTCGAGCTCTTAGATTTCCCCTTACAAAAAAAAAGTTTCTCTAGTGTGTACAACCCCCTATCTTCTTAGTATGGATGTATTGCCGAGTATACGTATCAAGGTGTGCCAAGCCAAACCTTGCGAAGGTCGAGTCGCCAGTTCTTTGTTTACATCCCCAAGGCTATGGTACACCCAGAGCAGAATTCTCGCCAGTATCAATTTGCGTCATATCTGAATCGCACACGGAAAAATTTCACATAAATATATGGGGAATAAAAAGAATAAAGTAGATAAACAGTAAGTACTTATATATAATTGAAAATCGAATATTTTACCTAAGCTACGCCATAATTACACGGCGCCTAAATGATTAGCAAAAATAAAAATTTCTAAGTACGTCACAGACAGGAATAATAACTAAAACTTACCCTACATAAAAAGCATGTTGTCTTAAATATAAACACTAGTTTTCCGCCCGCATTTACAGTTTTTCTCGTAGGAATGAGGAATTTTCTTATAATAATATGAGGAATCTTCTACATATATTATTTTCCAAAGTCTATTCTATCTTTGTACAAGTTTAATTAAATTCGGTTTAGCAGTTTCGGAGACTATTCAATTATTTGGAATATTTTAGGTATTTTTTTACATTTAGGGTTACATTATTGGAGTTTAGTAACGATCCCTAATTTTTATGAAAGTATAATATAGATCTATGTTTCCCGCGGATACCGTAGTTTCCCAAACTGCGAAAGTATTTTTGAAATCGGTTTAGTAGTTTGGAGCCTACTTAATGCAAACAAACAATTAAATATTTTCTCATTATAAATAGGTACCTATAGATAACGCAATAAATAAATTGGTTTTAAATGGTAGACAGACACCATAGGCTATAGGTCCTAATATAGGAGTTGTTTATGTACCCGATTATTAAGTGGGTACCATCTTTATTTCAGAACAAGGTCAACCCACATTGAAGGCCTAAGAAAAAGATATGAAACTTTATTGCTGGAAGACAAGAAGAGAAAAGAAAGGAATGAATACATCTTGGAAACGATGAACAAAATGCAAAAGTGCACTGCTGTAGCGCAGCCCAATAGCAAGGTAGTTTTTAAATCTATTTATGAGAGCATTTGAAAACTATCATTAGTTGTTTATCGTGTGGGGTTTGAGGTTGAACTCCCTCAAAAACTCGTATCAGAATAATTGAGTTGCTCAAGGCTTCTGACATGGCTCCTATTACGACTACATCCGTCCGTAGATAGTAGCGTTCTGAAGCATGTATGGAATCATATTTCTCATAGAATAATCGTATGATTCGTTAGTTAAAGCAGACGCTAATAAGCAGAGGCGGGTGCCTCAGTTAAACGCTGTTCATTTAGCCAATAGCTAAAAAAGTATCACCTTCGGACATTTATTTCACTGTTTAAAGGTATAACATATTATGAATGTTACCGTTAAATTACGTTGAACTAGGTATTCTGCAGTTAGTTTCAGTTCTTACATTAACTAGATAATCTGCAGACTTCCTACGACTAACGACCATAAAGGTTCTTGCTTTTATAAAACATCTGAATTTGATGTACCTATATTAAAATTTACCGCCGTACTGCCTAGGCTAAACTAGTTCACCAGGCAGGTGCAAGCATAGCGAGCACGGGAGTTCAGGGCACCCCTACTTCGAATAGTATAGCTTCAAAGGGTATGGTAGAAACGATGTGGGCGAGCGCAGCTAGCCCAAATCGCTCGCCATACCCTTCGTGTTAGGTTACACATGAAACTAACCTAACCTAGGCAAGCTTCGAAATTCCGCAATCAAACGTTGTACCTACTATCCGATACTATGCAAACTAACTAGGTAAAGTTCGAATATCAGTTTTTTAAACTAAAATTTCGCACTTTAACGGATAGTATCAGGAAATCTGCAGTTTACCTAGTTAATGTGTAGTTGTGTACCTACATGAAAGTAGGTATTCTGCATTCTAACAAAAACGCTTACGTTAATTTGTTTTTGGGTATCAAAACAGATTAAATTAATCACTTTTAATGTTTAAATATTTATTTTCAGCACAACTTCCAAGATCAACTGTCTTTCATTAGACCATCTTCTATCAATAACCTTAGGCAAGCAAAAGTTTCTGATGTCGATGTGAGCTTCTACCGAACTCTACATCATAGAGCACCTGACATGTTCGCTCATACTAACGCAACGTTAATGCTAAAGGAAATTTATAATAACTATATCCTTATTCCAAAACGACAGCAAACAGAAAATTCACCACGAGCTGACACGTTGAAATTTATTAACACAAATGATACAAATATAGACTGGAAAAGCAAATACGATATATTGAATAAATTAAAGCAGGAGGAAAAAGAAGATTTAGGAAGTAATAGAACTGGATTGGCCCAGGCTGAATTGGAAGAACATCATCAATTCTTCGGTGATAGTTCAAATGAAATCTACGCTGTAAAATTGCCTGAAAGGCATATTTCACGGAACGATGTAACTTTGGAAGATAAAAATAATGATGATGATATTTTCAATGAAATAAAGCCAACCGTTAGTCCAGTAAATGATCTTGAGAAGAGAATCTCTTTCAATAGTATTCGCACAGCGGATAAAGTTTCCCCATCTGATAAAAGTATTAATAATAAAGCGAACAACTCTCCTCCTGAGTCAACGGAGGTGAACCCTAAGCCAGTAGAGGTAAACAACGAATCAGCAAATATAAATCCACTTTCTAAAATAGATGGAA
The DNA here is from genome assembly GCA_948473455.1 of Teleiodes luculella. Lineage (NCBI taxonomy): Eukaryota > Metazoa > Arthropoda > Insecta > Lepidoptera > Gelechiidae > Teleiodes > Teleiodes luculella. The sequence goes on along the minus strand of CAOKYR010000322.1, from coordinate 46,131 downwards.
GTGAAAAAATTGAATACCTAGACGACGACGACGGTATAAATCCAGCACATATATCGTATCCTAGTGACAATCTTGGGAAACCTTTTGGCGAAGTCCCAGAAAATGTTGAAGATGTGCAATATCCCATTGACCCAATCAACTTAGAAGATTTTACTCCTCGGGATGACGTTGTCGTCCAAGATGGTATCAATGTGAATCCAGAAGGATACAAATTGAGTCCGACTCATTTCGGGTCATTTTCATCTCATGGACAATTTATTTCACCAGAAGATGTTATTGTTAAAGATGGTGTTAAAATCAATAACGAGGAATTTAACATGTCCCAAGAGTCAGTGCTTGAAACGCCAACTCTAAACCCGAAAACAGAAAAGGGAGGATCAAATAAAGAACATGATAATAACCCAGAAATGCTTTATACTTCTGAAGAGTTTAAAAATGAACCAAGGGTTCAAACTGTACCCGTTCCTGAACAAATAGAAGATCTTAGCAATCTTGCCACAGAAACTGAGCAAGATAGAGTATTATATCAAGCACCAATTAGTGAAATTGCATATGACCATAATATTTCTGAAGATACGTGGGCTCCCATACAAAATGAAAATTATATGCAAAACGAACCATATTATTACGACGAAACGCATGAACAAGAAACCGTGCAAATAAATGAACATGAAGAAACATCTACTCCATATGACCCAAATTACGAACAACAATATATGGCTGACTATGAACAACAAGAGTATCCTGAAGCTTTTCAACCACAAGATCAAGAAGCGTATAACCAGCCCGAATACGAGCAAGGATACGCCGAAACTGGTCCAGCAATTTACGCTGAAGAGATACAAGTAGAACAGTTTAATCCAGTGCAGTACCAAGAACAATACAGACAGGACAACTACCAGTCGGTTGAAGAAGTGTTAAACCAGGAAGAAGGATATGTTGTCATGCAAAATGAAGAACATGAAGAGCCGAAAGTCACAGCTCAACAACAGCCTCAAACTTAGTTTTATTTTAGTTATATAATAATATGATTTCCATTTTAAAATATTTATTACTTGGTATAGTCAAAGTTACTTCAAAACTATTTATTATGTATCGTTAATTTTTATTTAATTACATTAAACTCGCATGAAGTAGGTTAACAAAAAAAATGGATAGCGTATTTTTTTGAATAAATTTAAAATATTATTTTATCATTTTGATATTTATATTATTTTCCTAGCTTTTATATTTGTAACAGTGTGATGGATAAGTAACGCAAGTTGTCTGGTTCCCGTTTTATTCTAGTTAATTAATATAATGCTAAATTGGTTTGGTCACGTGGAGAGAAATGAGTGAAGAGAGATTGACTAAACAGATTTATAAGGCGAGATTGGAAGGAAGCGTTGGAAGGGGAAGACCAAATCTGGGACGTTCTGACATAAGGTCGGGTCAGGAGTACTCTAAACCGACGAGCATGCATGGAGGAGGAGCGAAAGAAGTATCTGGATCGTAGCAAGTGGAAGGAAGTGGTCTCTGCCTACCCTTCTTATGTTTATTATTTTGTCTGCGTCGTTTTATGTCAGAATTTTTTTTCAAAAGTTTAAAAGTCATTCCGGACATCTAGAAAAATGTATCGGAAGCGTATATTAGCACACAAAAAATTGCAAAAATTATAAACAAATTAAGTTACAAAAAAAAGGTATTTCGTTTGTTGTTAATAACTCCGAAACTGAACTGGATGAAAGATAAGTTTTATAATTTCATCTACTGAAAAGGCACGGTGTCCTGTAGACTTGCTACGTAAGGAGCGACAAGCTCGAGAAGCTGTCAAACGCAACATATTGCCAGAACTACTATGGCTGTAATGTCACTATGTCGCGTTTGACTGCTTCTCGAGCATGTCGCTTCTTACATAGTACTGGGGGAGTCTTGCTAGAGCAGGATTTGTCTACTAGTCAGTTCCCAGGACAGAAAGAGAAGGAAGAAGGGCAGGGAAATAGCACTCTCGGTAATACTTGGTACTTATGCTTTAGTCCATAGTCCAAATTATATAAATTATTATAAATTATAGAGATTTGCCCACATCTTTATTCTTGGACTATGAGGTCACCTTGCAATGCCCTTCCGTAACTGTGAGAAAAGTGATGTACTTACCTATTTTGTTTGACAAGTGCCCCACCGGTATTTGAATCCGAATTCGAAATCGAATGAGCTATCGCACGTATTTTTAAGGCCAGTATCTCTATTTTTCGCCATTTTCAACTTATCACAATCCCTCAATCCAGATGTACATCCCTCAATCCAGATGCACACGTCTATCGGGCGGGGAACTCATTTTAGTGCAGGGCGGTGAGTGTCCTTTCTGTACTGGTAGTTAGTACTATTATTTTTCTTATATGCCTATACATGAGCATTTAAAAGTCAAATTAAACTTAGGAAGATTTTTTATTGTAACATCTAAAATAACCAAATTCTAACTTATCTACTTATTCGGGTAGGGGCATTTGTGCCAGTACGGCAGCCTGATCAGGGATGAGAGGCTCCAAAGGCTTTTTCCAGTGTGACTCCTCCCAAGGTAGACGCTCGAGACCTGTCGCCCAGTGATGGATTCTGCACCGCACATTTACCTTCTCTGTTTTGTTTATCTGCAAAGAAAATTATTCCATTAACTAAATCTAAAACAAAAAACAATATAACATTCCCATTTTTTCTATATATTATTTTTTTTAATGTAGTTTTTATTGGTGAAGGAATTATTTCAATCTGCTCAGTTGCTTGCCATATAATTCTAAAATGGAAAATTTGTCAAAAACATAAAACAATAATATTCACATAGCGCCCCCAGAGAGTTAATCCAATATTTTTTTACTTACCGTAACAGTAACATAAAACTCTTTTTCTTGCAAAGAGAGGTCAGGTCCTGTTATTTTGACTGGTGGCATCTCTATAGCATGTTCTGGCACTACAAATCCTGCCTTCCTGAAGGAAGCTCTCACATGCCAAGGCTCTAGGGTCCATGGCTCTAACTTATTCATTGTTATTTGGAGCACCAAACGGGACAGGCAGCCTATTGTCTGAAAATATGAGTATTACATAAGTGTAAACTATAGAATAGAATAGAATACTACTACTATCAACAAGCTAGCATAGTATAGTCTAGTATAGTCTTGCCTGCTCCATAGACCATAATTATGTGGCAAATAATTTATTTTCCTACTGAATATAGTAGAGTAGGGTTGTCTGCATTAAATCTGCTAAAACTAAGGGTTGGAAGTATGTGAATTGTGAACATACAAGGATAAGCTGTGATCATAAAAATTAACTCACCCTTGGCACATAAGGAGAACTATACTTTTTTTCGTCTTTAGGTTTTGATTCATCAACTTTATATTTATCCAAGTTGTCAGGGCTGGCATACACAGCCAGGCCAGGCATGAGATAATCTTTGTAGGCTTGGTTAGGTCGAACTGTAAGGACATCTCCACTGTTGCCTACTCCTATTTAAAGAAAAGAATGATCAACACATGGTCTACAATCTACAATACAATACAATACAGAGGACTAAGGACTAAGGAGGCCAGATTATCACTGTCAAATTTAATATGATGTAAACCAGGGGTGGGCAGACTTTCACTAATGGCGATCTATATCAATAAATTGAGACGACAAGCGATCGACTTGCAATAAGACAATATTTTTTTATGTTAAATCGTTTATTGTAGGTATTGCGCACATATTGAACAACAAAAATGTTTTTTATGAACGCACTTTAAATACTGGTATTTTGACTGGTGAAAAGACCACTGTTATTGGAATTAGCCCAACACGTCAGTACATTTTTAGGAATGCGTGCGATCGACCATACATTCCTTTGCGATCGACCGGTCGATCGCGATCGACCGTTTGCCCACCCCTGATGTAAACTAACATTAAATAATTATATATAAGTTCTATATTAGTTTGGGGTTCTTTTTTTGCCCTGAAGATCAAACGGATATGATTAACTAAATTATAAATTCAATAGTGGGGCTCCAGGAAGACAGTTTATCAAAAGAGTGGGTATCTAATCTTATGAACACAGATTTGCTCTGTCAACTGGGAAAGAAGAACGACTATGGAACTTACCATCAACAAATTGAGTGAGGATAATCTTTAAATCAGGTTTTCTGATAACATTCGTGTCTTCTACAAGATCATAAATAAAATGCCTCGACCGTAACCTGCTTGGTTTGCCACCTTTCTTAGCAAGAGGAACAGGATTTCTCCTTCTTAAAATGAACGTATTCTGGAAGTGAAGAGTTAAAGAACGAATTACTATTAAGATAAACACAATATTCATCCATGGCTAGTTAAGTATTCACCCTCGTATGTTGTTTCAAAATTTCGGTCGAAATCCCCACAGTTTTTGGGAGAAACGCGCGAATTCCTAACATATTACTGTTTCTTTTCACCTTTTTGGCATAAAATATTCCTAAAAGTAAATTTAAACGTAAAAAAACTAATGTTATTTAATTTTCTCTTTGAAAATAGTAAGTTTTTAGGTTATTTTATTTTGTTTGACAGGAGTCCCTATATTGCCCGGCCCGATATTGTACAGCCAGGAATGTACGGCCGATAATTGGAAGCCCAAAATGGATTCGAATTATCGGGTCGTGCATTCCTGGCCGTGCATTATTGGCTGCGCAATATCAGCACGAGATGATATTGTACAGCCAGGAATGCACGACCCGATAATTGGAAGCCATATGGATTCGAATTATCGGGTCGTGCATTCCTGGCCGTGCATTATTGGCTGCGCAATATCAGCACGGGATGATATTGTACAGCCAGGAATGTCCGGCCCGATAATTGGAAGCCATGCTCCTATTGGCTGAAACATTGACAGATTGCTGAACGCTTATTGGCTTAAAAGTTTATCTTGTCTATTGCCAAACTGTCTCCCATGCTTCGTTTTCACCTGTTTTCACTGAGCTTTTCCTTTCCACGCATTGGCTACTATCCATGATTGATTCGATTTGTTTGGGGTGTGTGTCAACTCAACGCAATGTTGGTATTTTGTGATACAAAATCTTCTTGGAACGAATCGAATAACAGACAATATGGGCAATATGACAGCATGATTATATATATGCTCAGTGACAGCATGAATCAAACAAAACAAAACAAAAGAATTGTAGAAAGAAATTAAAACATTTGTTCTTTTCTGAATTAGTATATTTTTTTACGATGCCTTCATTACGGTGGCTTAAACGAAATGTAAGATTCGTGGTCTGATTCGACACCAAGCTAACAAACAATTTATTTGTGAGACACCAAGATCACATGATCCTACAAGTTTTACTTTAATTAATATCTCTACTTACCTTACCACCAGCACAAGCATGAAGTTATTAGTAGAATAAACACCACAAGATAGAATAGAGAGACTGAATCAACTTCAAACCAGACTACAGTTTTTCTTAGGCTTGTCCTATTGTGGTCAACTTACTGCAACAGATTGAAGAACTCTATTGAATAATACTACCAGCTGCAATCAAATCGCACCCAGCAGATGAAAAATTTCATTGAGTTTTATATCAAGAAAAAAGTATCATAACCTTTATCATAACCTACAAAAAGATAATTTAGTGCAGAACATAATACAGAGGAACTATGAGGCAATGAGTTTACATACTTATAATATACTAATAGTACATGCAGGGTTATGTTTGTTTTTAGAAGTTTAGTAGATCGTCCCTCACAGGGGAAGGGTGACCCAAGACAAGACAGGCCACAACGGGGAACGAATGGCTTATTGCGAACGACGGATATTTTGTTCCATTTTAAAATAGCAAAAATATCTTAATTGTACCTACATCACTGATTTGGAATAATAAAGGCTTTAACTATTACATATTGGTTTATTTTTTTTTTACTAGCTTTCCGCCGCGGCTCCGCCCCCGTTAGGTTTTCCCGTAGGAATGAGGCTTTTTTCTGCGGTAAAAGGTAGCCTATGTTACTACCCTAAGTAACATAGGCTACCTTTTACCTTTTTTTTGGGTGAATTTAGCTTTCTAATGGTGAAAGAATTTTTGAAATTGGTTCAGTAGTTTTTGAGTGTATTCATTACAAACATATACACGAAAATGAAAATCTTTCCTCTTTGTAATATTAGTGTATTGTCTGATACCAAGACAATACGTTATCAAACAGAATTAAAAATTTGACCAGCATAATCTTCTCTCTGTATAGATCAAAGCAGTGCTTTGTCACTCTTTCCAACATGATCAGAGTAAAACAAAGACTCAAGCTTTTTGCAAGAATTCGGTAAAGTAGGGTGCACCCTTGATAATAATATGGACATAATAAAAGATTTACTTTTATGACAAATGTTTATAATTATATTTTACTAACTATTCGATTTGTAAATTACAATTATGAATAAAACAAATTATGTAATTAACTAAACAGCATTACTACAAAATCGTATTTGGTTGCACTTGCTTTGCATCAGAATCTCTTGTCTTAAATTCAAGCGAATCAAAAGTGTGTGGTGTGGTGAGTGAGTAAACAAGAATACAGTCATTCTTGTTTACTCACTCACCACATCACACACTTTTGATTTGCATAGACGTAGACGATGAACATAGACATAGACATAATTTATTTGACAAAACACAATATTTAGCATTAGCATACATTTAGCATTATCAATGAACACATTGATAATGCTAAATGCATAATGAATTAGCCTTGATTTGATACTGATTAAATCATAAGAACTAAAATACAGGGTTAGTACCCGGCGTTGGACGGAAAAATCGTCAAAATACCCCATATTGAAATGCCGTTTGTCACAAAGGTACTTAAGGAGCAAACAACCGTTTGACCGGCGGCAGTTCGCAATAATATTCGCATGAGGGGCAGATAATATTATTATGATGACGTCATATTTTTTTTATATGGGATTTAAAACAATAAATTAAATACAAATCTTTTCCAATTCGCCTAATGATGTGCTATATTTTTAGAACCCTCTCAAGAAGCCCTTTTAACAAAAACAAATCCCATATAAAAAAATTACGTCATATCTGAGCCCCCCACTGCCGGTCAAAATGATTGTTTTGCCGGTCAAACGGCTATCCTCTGTATATCGATTTGCGGTTTTTTTTATCCATTCAATCACATTCCTGAGCAGCTTGTTGCTCGCTTGTGTCTGTGTGTGTGTATGGGCTCTGCTGCCCGAGAAGTTCAACGCGCACCTGTAATTAAAACATACTGCAATCAATGATTTTGATGATGAGCAATACAACTCAAAACATAATTTGTAAAGTGCACGTCAATAAAGAGTTATTAATTTCAGATAAAATTAAAATATTATTGAATCAAATAGAATGTAAACTACATATTACTAAATCATATTTTCCACTAATTTGTCAAATTATACGAGCAAATACACCTCATTCAAAGTGTAGGTAACAAGTTTAGATATTATACATTTTGTCAGAGATAGAGATCAAAGCAAGCTCAGAATTTGATATATTACACTAAAATACACATTTTATTAATACAGTTCACATTATTTATTATCCTCAGAACTGACTCAGGACATTGACGAGCGAAAAACTTTGTTATGTCATGTTTATGCATATTATGCCAAATTCCAGTAGGAAGTGGGAAATTTAATTTGCAAGATGGTGAGTGATTATGATGGATGACAGAACACACAGACACTGGGTTAGGTAAAACTAAAGAAATATGAAAAAAAAAAACTTTGAACTTGGAACTACTCTTTGAATGCATTATTACTTTTCCATGATTTTGTTTCAAAAATAACATTTATTTATTATGGCTGTGACTGATCCACATCAAGGTTACTTACTTATTTTAGTGTCTTGTTTCATTCTGCCAGCTCCAGTTTAGCTCTCAGTACTTTTTTGATAAAGGTATTAGGCGTTTGGCCTGAAAATTAAATATAACCATTCAATATTAATAACAATAACTTTAGCCTTCTTTTCATACATAAAAACACTTTATTTGCCCCATAACAATTTTATTTAAAAGTAAAGTGCAATTAGACATCATTTGTAAATAGACATCATTTAATTTAGAAATATTGTTTTATATTTTACTAGCGACCCGCCCCGGCTCCGCACGGGAAAATACTTATTGTGGGTTATCCTTAAGTATATTATGCATTTATTATACATATAAACCTTCCTCTTGAATCACTCTTATCTATTAAAAAAACCGCATCAAAATCCGTTGCGTAGTTTTAAAGATTTAAGCATACATAGGAACATAGGGACATAAGAACATAGGGATAGAGAAAGCGACTTTGTTTTATACTATGTAGTGACTAGCTTTCCGCCACGCGGCTCCGCCCCCGCGCTAACGCTTGAGTGGGGTATTTTGCTACAGTAAAAGGTAGCTTATTTCCTTTTCCAGGGGGTATTCCATCTCTTTACCAAATTTCAACAAAATCAGTTCAGTGTTTTGATGTGAAAGTGTAACAGACAGACAGACATAGTTACTTTCGCATGAATAGGGTTTTTATTACTTAAAATGTAGCTTATTTAATATAAGTTAATCTGTGTCTAATATATCGTATCGTATCGTATCGTATCGTATCATCATATAATTCAAAAATATCAAATCTATCCCATTTCAGTTGGTTTTGCATAAAGAAGTAACAAACATCCAAACATTATCAATCTTTACATTATATTATTATCATGATATCAGCAGAATAAAGTACCTGATTGTGAATGTATGGTTTCCCGATGTTGGTGTAAGTTGTAAACTGACATCTGCACGAGTATATTTTGTGAAAATGCTTTTGACAGGACCAATCCTGAAATGATATGTTTCTTCCATAAAGCCAATGATTGGGACATGTTTTCATTTAAACAATCTTTATTACTAATATGCACAAATTAGGTGCATACAGAGGTTAAATAATATTCTGACTCGTCTGAGCAAATTTTCTAACATAAATTACACTATGTGCTATCAGGAGAGAGAAGCTGTCTTTCATTATCTTTATCAGAGGTTGGCTTTTATTTAAGTGAAGAAGGTTTGCCATACCACTGCAGTGCCGACTATAAAGGATAAGGTTAGGTAGTAGTAGGTTATAGTACTACCACTACCGCTGTGCACTCCCTTAGGTATGCGCGCGGCGAGAGGGGGGGGGGACGCGCTCTGTCAGCCCGCCGCCGCCGTCAACGCCCGTGGCGGCAGGTAGTGTCATTTGTTTCTGTCCGTCATGTCCATACTCATGCACTTTTTTCCCCGGCTCCCACCTCATACCTCATACCTCAGAGAGTGCACAGCGGTAGTGGTAGGTAGTACTATAGTTGGTTAGTTCAACGGGCTAATCTTCCGCAACTCGACGTCAATAGGTAGTAGGTAATGGAAAACTACTCAGTAGGTACCCGTAGAACCCGTACGCAGGGCCGGACCCTGCCTGACTGACCCTGCACGACTCAGACAAGGGGTGTGTGGCGAGTAAGTAAACCATTGGGGGAAATTTGACTAGAACATAACTTGAATAGGAACTATCGGATGCACTTGGGTTGCACGCGCTAGGTACCTACAGTCCTACATAATAACGAAACAACATAACTTACATAAATAAATTTCGTCTTCAAAACTGAAAACACAAGACAACAAAAAAAAAACAAAAACAATAAGTAATTTTTTTAGTTCATCTTACATTATTTCAGAATAGGCAAAAGCATAAACCATGCAGCCGTCGTCTTATTCGTCTTCATCCAATATTTAATTTTCTCTCTTTTGTTATGTTATGTAATCTAATGTAATTAATTATGCATAGAATGTTTATTTCAATTGCTTATGTACTCGGTAAATACCCATAAATCAATGGCTAGATTTAATTCAATAATTTAAGCATTATTTTGCATTCCTGGGGCACAGAATAATACAGTAAAAGTTTTATTACAAACATCTTCTTTATAGATATAAAAATGAAAGTCCTGACTAACTCACTCACCTATCAGCGACACATGTTTCGCCATTTTTTGTTAAATCACCCCCAAGGGGTGAAAAAAGGGATGAAATCGCTAAACGTACAAAGCTGAAAATTAGCAAAAACATTCCTTGGTGACGTAAGCAAGGGATACGAAGCGATTTTTCGATAATCGTTACCCAAGGGGTGAAAATAGTTGTTGAAAGTTTGTATGAAGAAAAAAAATTATAGTTTGACGTTTTAACTTGAAACTTTGCAGGATTATACATGATGATAAATAAACGAACACGTGTCTCGGGATTTAAAAAAAAACCCCTAAGGGGGAAAATAGGGGTCGAAAGTTTGTATGACGAAAAAAAATTCGTTGGACGTTACGACTTGAAACTTTGCATGGTTATACTTGACAATAAATAAACGAACACTCTATATTCTGAGTTCAAAAACCAATTGTTTTAAATAAGTCGGAATTTAACATAGATTTTCGTAGTAACGAAACTCAGGGCTCTTAGAAAATTGATATCTAGGATCGCCAGTAGTGTTCGGTGACGAATCTTAGGTCAAAATTGGAATAAAATGGCTGCCATTTTGAACTTTTTCGTTTCTGAACGGATTGCTTTCAAAATTGATATCTAGGGTCTCCAGCTTAGAGCAACGCCGGCCTTCCGTACCGGAAGGGAGTAGCCATACGGCACATTACCCCTCTGTCAATGGTACATGCCGTTTAATGCCCAATGGGCATGAGCGTTTATAAAAACCAGTTGCGGTCGGATCTCTTCGTAGACCGAGTCTAGTCACGCAAGTGAACAGCCGTAGTATCAAAAATACCTAATTACTCTGTTTTTTGCTGTAAAAAGAGGTCTGGTACATCAAGTTTACAAAAAGATAGTGTTACATTTCACATATAAGTACATTCATATCGTATTATAGCTATTTAATACAGTTAAATTCGAAATTCCCAAATTTTATTCTAATTTGTTGACGGATTTGTTCAGCAACATCTAATCCGCCCGCCAGTACAAAAAACAGGTTGGTCGCGCAATAAATTCGACTTTCGGCGAGAAGTCGCTTGATACGTGCTATGGCAACGTAATTCTATGGTTGCTATGGTAAAACGAGACAATGTGTGAGTTATGACATGACTTCATCCGTACACTAAATTGTTACTGTAGTGTCGTCTTTACAGTGATTTGTTTTGTATGTAAGGATGCGGAACTGCACTTGTGTGCACATTTCCCCCCCCCCCCCCCCAAAAAATGACAGAAAAATTTGCCTAGAGTAAAATCGCTATGCGTACTCCCTTCCGGTACGGAAGGCCGGCGTTGCTCTAAGGTCTCCAGTGGTCTCTGCGAAACTAAGGACGAAATTAGAAAAAAATTGCGACTATTTTAAACTTTTTTGTTTCTGAACGGATTGGTTTCAAAATTGATATCTAAGGTCCCCGATGGTGTCTGATGAGAATCTGAGGTCAAAATTGGACAAAATGGCCGCCATTTCGAACTTTTGTTTCTGAACGGATTGCTCTTAAAATCGATATCTAGGGTCCCCAGTGGTGTCCGATGACGAATCTGAGGTCATAATTGGAAAAAATGGCCGCCATTTTGAACTTTTTTATTTCTGAACGGATTGCTTTCAAAATTGATATCTAGGGTCTCCAGTAGTGTCCAATGACGAATCTAAAGTCAAAATTGGAAAAATTGGCCGCCATTTTGAACTTTTTTGTTTCTGAACGGATTGCTTTCAAAATCGATATCTAGAGTCCCCAAAGGTGTCTGATGACGAATCAGAGGTCAAAGTTGGAAAAAATTGCTGCCATTTCGAACTGTTTTGTTTTTTTGGACGGATTGCTTCCAAAATCAATATCTTGCGAAAGGTTGCCTGGAAGAAATCGCTTAAAGCGATAAGGCCGCCATTTGCCGCAAATTTATGTTCGTGTTGTTTTTATGTAAAAAATTTTTATGTGCAATAAAGAATATTTGTATTTGTATTTGTATTTGTAAAAAATAAATCAAAAAGTAAATCAAAAATAAATAAATAATAATAAAAAAATTATCAAAAATTATGTTTAGTAAAAAAATAAGTCAAAAATTTGATCAAAAGAAAAAGAAATAAGCAAAATCAAAGAATAAATAAAAAAATAAATAAAAAAACAGTCAAAAATAAATTAATAATAATAAATAAAGCAATTCATGTATTTAATTAAAAAAATAAATCAAAAATTTATTAAAAAAATTAACAAAAAAAGATAAAAATACATTAAAGAAATTAATCAAAAAATAAATCAAAAATATTTTTTGTCAATTTTCAGCTTTCTAGGTTTAACGGTTTGGGCTGGTCGTTGATGAGCCATTTCGTCCCTTTTTTCACCATTTGGGGGTGATAACAAAAAAAACAAAATTAAGAAATTTAAAAAACCCACGCCGGATGTTAAAACATATTCAAATAAAAAACAAAATTGAAAATTTTAAAAAACCCACGCCGTATGTTAAAGTATATTAGAATAAAAAGGATTAAATAACATTTTTGGAAATCCCCCGACCAGAGTCAAATAAGATAAGAAATATCAAATAAAGAAATCTATAAAAAGAGTGATTTCTCACGAAATCCGCCACACAAACAACTAATTATGACCTTTCTTAGTCCTTACGTATACGTACCTACTTACCTTTTGGTTTCTCGTAGAAATAGACACAGCAATAATATTGATTAATTTAGGTACTATACATACTCATCTATCTAATAATATAATACAAATCCAATAAAACACGTCGTAGCGAAACACGTGTAAATTTATTTATTTTTAGGAGTAATCCTGAAAAGTTTCAAACCCAAAAATGTAAGAAAAATTTTTCACTAAAAAAGTGACCACCCTTGGGTGTTACCTATTTTTGAAAAAAATCCTAAAATAGGTGTTCATTTATTTTATTCAAGGAGTAATCGTACAAATTTTCAAATCAATACCTGCAACTAATTTTTTTTCCTATACTAACTTTCAAACCACATTTCTTCCCTTGGGTACCTAACTATTTAAAAAAAGTCGCTTCTTATATCGTGCCTCCGTCACCCAAGGGATGTTTGTGCCAAACACCTTTATACGTTCAGCCGTTTGGGCTGGGCGCTGATACGAGTAGGTGAGTGAGTTAGTTAGGACTTTCATTTTTTTATAATAGAAGATAAAATAATAAGACTAGCTTTCCGCCGCGGCTCCGCCCGCGTTAACAGTTTTTCCCGCGGTAAAAGGTAGCTTATGTTACTCAGGGTGAAAGTAACTTTCTAATGGTGAAAGAACTTTTGAAGTCGATACAGTAGTTTTTGAGTTTATTCATTACAAACATACACACAAAAATACAAATATTTCCTCTTGATTTAGTAGGTACGAAGTATGATAGAATAAAGAATAAAAAGTTACAATGAAACCAACCCTCAATGAATTTCCACGAGCTATTATTCTGTATATCTTTTTTGTATTAATTAAAATCTTCCGGCCAAGATTATTTGATTGAATAACAAACATTATTTTAATTATTCTTTTTTTTAGACTTTAATGGAAATAACTACCTAATGAAGAACTTGAGGTTTTTCGTTTCATTTTTAGAAAAAGTAAGGCACTTATTTCACTGGCGACGACAAAAGACGAAAGGGACGCAGTTATGCGTTAAAATGAGATACAAATACACCGCGCTCACTCTTGCACCATAACTGCGTCCCTTTCGTTTTTTGTCGCTGTCGCCAGTGAAATACCTGCCTAAACTAAAGCCCGCTCTACACACTCCAGTTTTGTCGAGAGGCCAAGCTTTTGTCGAAACACGAGACATTGGCGTTCACACGAGACCGCTACACTCCACATTCTCGATTCGCTCAGTTGACAATAGGCTCTCGTACGGGGTGGGCGTCATGTGCCGCTCGCTACTTCGCTGCAGCGTATTATACAGGATGATAGGGAAATGTTTAGCAAAAACGCGGCTACGGACTCTATGACATGAATAAAAAATATAATTTCCCTACTTTCCCATTTTCTTTTATACAAAACAGTCTACAAATTTTCAAATTTATCCGTAAAATTCTAGTTTTCATGCGCACTTTATTTATCAATCAGCTGTACCTACGCTACGTGCGACGGACGGACGAACGACCGCGCCCCTCCCGCACCTCGCCCCTCCCGCGCCCGTGTCTCACAGCTGATAACAACGTGGCAAACAAATCACAAGTGCAATTTGATATTCATTTGCGTAGCATTGTCTCAAGTAAATCATTTTCATTTTTATCATTGTGTACGTATGCGCTATGTAAGTACCTACTCGTCGAATTGTAAATTAATGTGTTACACAGGTTGAAATTTTTGTAGTAGGCACTTTTATGGGCTTAGGACCGTCAGAATACAGAACTTACGCCTAAATACAGACTTAATCCATAAAATTCGACTTCTGTATTCAGGCGTATTAATAAAAAAGTAATTAACATCATACACAGTCTAATAACAAAATAATCAACAACTCACATACCTAATTTATGAGTACACCGGAACAATACAGCCTATTCACTCAGTTCACTGCGATAAATTCAAACATTTTAGGGTACCGAGAGGTATGTAAACTCACGATAAATGCGCATTTTCGCGGGAAAATGCGCACGCGTACACCCATCCAGGGATCGCAGGCGACTGATGATCGATCGCCTGGCCTGCGGGGGGCAGTGGGGTGCATTTTCGTTTGCATCTATCGCACAAGGTCACTCGTCCGAGCCACTCAGAGCGTAGGAGGGTTGGCGGGGGGGGTTTGGTTGTTTTTGTACTTTGCGGCTAGCGTAGGTCATGGAACCCGGCGGCGCTCGCGCACCGCGCCCCGCACTCCACCCTTTCTTACCCCTCGGTCACGTGTTGCTCCATTCATAACTAGATTGAATTCGCTTTACGATATTTTCGGACAACTTTATGGAAAATTATGAAAAAAAAACTATTTTTTTTTCTTGGTGGAATATGTTCTATTAACGATACTGAGTGCCTGGCTTTTTTTTTGCCAAGGATTACATTATCATGCTGTATATGTCACCGTAAAATTGTAAATACCGGTAAATTACAATTTAACTCGCGTGATTGTAAACTGTCGAAAGATTGTGAACTAAACGTACTGATTACAATTGAACGTATTAATTTTCGGTAGATTGTAATATATCGAAATGAAACTGTTAGATCACAATCTGTCGCGCGTTAAATTGTCAACTATCCAAAGGCTGTTCCTGATTGGTCGGTCTTACAGCAGGCCGTTCTATGTCCATACAGTTGAAAATGAAACACAGGCGTCAGTTGAATAAAATTAATGCACTTTAAGAATTGTGACATCAAGTATTTATCTATTATTCAGTAGATTATCAGTAATTTTGACATCATTATTATGGTATATTTTTGGACACTTACACTAACACATTTATCATTCAAACTTCAATTCTTCGATTAATCATGGATTCATTTTACTTCCACAATAATTTCATAGAAATTATTATAAAACAGTGAGTTACTATCAACACGAAATTAATTGAAATTCACTTAAACACAGATAGTTTACATTAGTTAGATAATAAACGAAAAAAGAAACAAATATGGCGGCGCAGAGCATATGACGATCAACCAATCAGCGCGCGAGATGCGTTCCATCCTATGCCATTTCACAATTTGACGGTTTAATTTCGATAGATTACAATCTATCGAAAAATAATCTGTTAAATTGTAATCAGTATGTTTGGTTCACAATTTTTCGATAGTTTACAATCTCGCTAGACAGATTGTAATCTAACGGTATTTATAATCTTACGGTGACATATATAACTATCCAGCTGTATAGCGGAGGCAAAGTATCATAAGTCACAATTAGCAAATTATTCAGTAGACGCTTTTGAAGTGTCAATAATGACTAATGTCTAATAAAACTCTAGATTAAACAAAGGCATGACATTGTAGATGAAACTTTATTTGTTTCTTAGAATTATATTAACAAGTATTATTTTTTAAGTAAAAAATATTTTTATTATTATTATTAATTAATTAAATATCGGACTTAAGATATGCTGCCTCTAAATAACTATGAAGTCATTTTGGTACTATGCAAAGGTGACAGGATATCATAAGTCCTGTTTTTCAAAGCAAATAGATCAATAATGCATATTATAAAGTTGATATTTATTAAAAAGTCAAAATGATGCTCAGAATATAACTCAGCAGTCTATTGAATCGCAGGGGAACGATGTTGCTCATGATGAAGTTGAGAATGATGTCGCTCATGATTTAGTTAAGGATGATGTCGTTCACGACCACGCTGATAGTGTAGAAGATCTGTTCCCAGAACAGATGATATTTTGCGCAACAAAGACTTTGTTATGAATATAATGAGATATAATAAACATAATATGTATGAAGATGCACTCAAAGGCTCTGAGAAAGAGCTTGGAAGAAAGCCATGGACAGCGAGATAAACTCTTTAGAGGAGAGTAGCACTTAGAAGAAAAGCTTTACCATGCAAATAGGTGTTTCGTGTAAAGTAGAACGCTGATGGCTCGGTAAAAAAAAAACTGAGGCGTTTGCTCAGTGCTTAGTGTATCAGCAAGCGAAGGAATGGCGTTGCTTCAGTGTGATGTCGCGATGTCATGAGGGATCTTCATGAAACATCCAACAAATGGTTTTGTTAGAGTTCGTCTGTTAAAAAAAAGTCTTCATGGGTAAAAGCCAGCATCAAGTGCTGATATAGGTATATTTTTGACAACTTCAAGGAAATTGGATTTAAGAAAAGTAATGCAGAACCATGTTTGTTATACAGGAAGAAACCTACTGGAAGTAATAGTGGCTTTGTATGTGGACGATGGCTTGGTGGCTAGTCTTATCAAGAGCTGATAGATGAGTTGATTGATGAGCAACGACAATCGCCACCGGTGGAGATTCTTGGATGGGTTAGAACTGAACCATCGATGTGAGTGCGGCGTGACCCCTAAGACTATGGCCCACCTAACATCGTGTATTCGTGTCCCGCATGCCCTGCCACTTGTTCAGCACTGAAGCTAATGAATGCTGCTGACAAAGCTATCAAGGTAGCAGAAAATTGGGCCGACAAAATATAGTGAATCTTACTTGCCATCGACACGAAAAGAAGAAGATCGATGAGCTTAAAGTCCGGTTCAAGATTACCATAAGGCTTGCTGCTTATTTCCTCGGTATAAAGATAGAGAAAAAAGAAACGGAATTAAGATTTTCAAAACATCTTATGTACAAAAGACCTTTCGGCAAATTATAGTTAATTCATGAGAAAGTGGACATAAGGGTCAATTCACACCGAGACGCGACGCGACGCGACGCTGCGCGCAGATTTTAATAGAGCAACTCAAAATATACTTTATTTACTCCGTGAAAAGATACACATTACATTGTGAGAATTCAGAATACCTGGCACTACGCAGCCCTGCGCCTCGAGATGCCTCGCGGCGTAGCGCGGCGTATCAAGACGCAGCGGTGCATTGCCGGTACGCGCGGCGTGCAAGAGCGGTAATCGTCTCGCGAAGCCGCACGACGCAGCGCGACGCCGCGAGGCGCCATGAGGCCGCTGTGGCAACTTATTTCCGTCCAGACTTCGTTTAGAATTGGTGCAGATCGGTCGGGCAGGGCGGCGCAGTCGCCCGCGGCGAGTAGACACGTTCCGCTGCGCCGCGCGGCGTCTTGCTGCGCAGCGAGGCATCGTGCTGCTACGATTTTACGATGCGCCTCGCGCCGTCGCGATGCGCCTCGCGACGGCGCGCGGCGAAGCGCGTGATCACTAGCCTCTTTCAGTATCGTCGCGTCGCGTCGCGTCTCGGTGTGAACTGACCCTAAGTTATATGAATGATAACTAATGGTATGCACTAGACCTGGCATAGCAAATAGCAATGCTAAGATAGCATACCTATGTTGTGAGTGTTGTTTTATTCAAGAAGTCTGGAAATGCCTGTAGAGGTAGATTGTGTCAGATCGAAAAAGACGATGCGATATCTGAGATATACCTACGCCTGATTATGCATTAATGTACAGAAAGGCGTACAAGGAATGCATTCTAGAATGTTACAATGATGCTGACTACGCAGAAGATGATAGAACTTGACAAACCTGTACACAATTTGTTTGTCATTTCAAGTACCTATTTTAAAGTTCAGCTCAACACAATGCGCAAAGAAAAGACAAAATACCCTCTTACACACACTAGCAACTCATTGACATTCATTATCACAAATTGTTTGCGTTCAGTTTATTGAGAAACAATCCTAATTTTTGGACTTACGATATTTGCTTTCTTAAATACTTAGAGGTACAAAATGGTAAGTCCAGATGAGATTATATGCCACTAAGACGATCTGGACTTAATACACATAATTATAATCGAAAAATCGTCGCTTTATTTTATGTGACTTCAAATAGTATACCACTAAATAGATCGTACCATTTTGATATAAATTACATTGACAGGTTGATTTTGGAGAAATTGGACTTAAGATAGTTTACCTCCGGTATACAGAGATATGAATGCAAATAGGTAATTACTACGAATTACTAAATATTGCTTATGAGGAAACTGAGAATTTCTTAGTTTTGAAATTAATTTCATGTAAATTACCAAAGTTGATATAGGTATATATAACTATTAATTTAAAAAATATTTGTATAAGGCTCTATAATCACATACCTATTTAATTATTTTTCTTCATGCTAAACTAAGAGTACTTAACAAATATACATCTATATTCACAAACTTTCGCGTTTATAGTATTAGTATAGTAGGATTATTATTACATATCTGAATGAAAAGTACCTAATTAAAAGACGCTGGAAAAAGCGTAGCAGAACGGTAAAATAATTAAATAACGTGCGCTCACTACGGCGATTGTTAGCCAACTGCACGCCAACTGGCACGAGAGGCATCGAGAATCTGGAGCGATAGTTTTGCCTATACACAAAACTTGACAAAACTCCTTTGATGTACCGACACAGAACGGATAGACGGCCAATATACACGAGACATCTCCAACATAGGCCAATACTCCCTCTACACTCTCGTATTGGCCATGTCTCGGTGGTCTCGTCTAGTTTTGTCGAGAGTGTAGTGCCCGCTTTATAATTTCAACGATGACGACATTGACGACGGGCAAAGAGAAAAAATATAGGTATTCAACCAAAGAGATTTGAAGAGCCAGCGCTGGCTCTTCAAATCTCTTTCAACTGACAGGTATTCAAGTTAATATCAAGGAGTTTTTAAGCGGGAATCGAGAAGAAAGGCCGGGTTGATTGTTTCGTCCTTTTCAAAATTAGTTTTTCATGGTAATTGTTGTGTTAATATGGTGTAATTAGTGCGAAAATGTGCCGTTAACGAAGAACTATTCAATAAAAGTGAGAAATAATAAGTGGTTAGCTGTTTCTGGTTGGATACCCCGCGTTAAACTCTGATGTCAACAATGTCAATGATGAAAAGACTAATAAAGATGTTCAATACAAATGCAAGAAAGAAATGACTAAAGACTACGAAATTAAACTGAAGATCTCCTATTATTACTATAGACTAGGCTGTATGGGCTTTGAACCCTTTGCCTTTTCCATAAGGGATACGTTTTTTAATTTCGATCAAATCTTATAAAATGTTAGAAAGAGACAATAGATCATTGTGATGCATAGTTGTGATGTTATGCGCTATCTCTTTCTTAAAAAGCATTCACAGCAACTACACAACGAAAAAACCTGTATGAAATGACTGCCAGAGGCAGAGGCATAATTGTACTGCCAGATCTTTTGTTCATATTTCTACCAACCAATGTTCGAATCAATTTATAATAAAAAAACGGAGGCACCTTTATTTTTTTATAAGTGATCCTGATTATCGTAATAATATTCCCTTTTACTGTTTAGGCGTAGAATACTTGTTAATTTTTCCAAATAATTAAAAACCACCTTTAATTACCTTTCTGTCCATGTGCGGCGGCGAACGATACAAAATGAATGTCAACACTGCGTTCGGTTCGGTATTTTCCGCTCTTCCTTCCCGAAAGCACGGAAACGTCCTGTTTTTCCCACCCAACGTGTGCGCGGTGTGCGCCTTGTTGAATATTTTGTATGCAAGCGGAGCATTCCGGTTCCCGAATCTGAATCCCTGAAAAAACCTGTCGTGTTCGCCCAGGGGCACCAAGGATCTTATAATTACTACGGTTCTTCTTCTTTCATCACAGACAAGCATCGTCCGAGCTGTATCCCTAT
Organism: Teleiodes luculella; assembly: GCA_948473455.1. Taxonomy (NCBI): domain Eukaryota; kingdom Metazoa; phylum Arthropoda; class Insecta; order Lepidoptera; family Gelechiidae; genus Teleiodes; species Teleiodes luculella. Next base: position 25,933 of record CAOKYR010000322.1, on the reverse strand, counting down.
CTAAGCATGTTTACGGACTCATTTAAAATAGGTAAGGACAAAAAACGACGTTATTTTATTAATCACAGTTAAGAACTACTCCGGTAATGCTGCCGCGCACGTCATGCGCACCATACAGCTTGCTTGATGTGTGCGCTATAAATCTGCATTCCGTTCGGATTTTTCCAAACGTGTGCGCCACAAGGATCTTATAAGTGCTACCGTAGTAGGTACTGGCCGTAAAGTGGAGAAAACATGAGTCCGTAAATAGGTATGCTGCTAACAAAAATCGTTTTGGTGTGAGTGACTCAAAATGAGTCCAAACTCGAAGAGTTTACTAGTAGTCATTGAAGAGTTCCACTATCTACCTTCAGGACTCTTCATCAGACTCTGGTTAAATGGATACCGTTTGCAATATAAAGATTTCGATAAGGCAAATCAAATGAGACAAATTGAGGGGTTTCTAGCAGTAGTAGGCAGTAAAAAGTTCCACTTCCCACCCTTAGAATCCTTTGTCAGACCCTGGTCAAGTGATCACCTCTCCCATAAGTGTAATTTAAAGGTCTCGTAAAGACAAAATAAATGCTGATAGTGAGAGCTTGTTTGTGTCAGTTTATTGTATTTTCATCTGAATTACATTATTATAATACAATTTTATTATACATTCCAAACGAAATGATACGATTAGTGTGGGTTATAAATCGGCTTGCAAGATTTCTGACATAGTTATGAACACAAATACTTACATACAAGTGAAACTATTATAATAAGTGAGTTATAAAGTAGGATATTAAAATACTAACTAAAAAGAGGGTAAAACAAACAAAACACTTATTTTATATCCATACATAAATTCAAGTGCACTATCATGATAATTTTAAACCACTAATGAAAACGAGGCTTCAATTTGACAGTCTATGGCTGGAGGTAATGGCAGCCATCTTGGCTTCCATTTATCGGGCCGGACATTATCGGGTCGGGCAATATCAGCACGGGCGGTATTTGGTGACCACAGTATTGCACGGTCTGATATTTGGTGTACAGTGGATTCCAATTATTGGCTGTACATTACTGGCCGTACATTATCAGCTCGGGCTGATATTGTACGGCCAGGAAAGCACGGCCAGGAATGCGCAGCCCGTATTTCAAAAACCATGTACACGAAATATCGGGCCGGCAATTATCAGGGTGTGCAAACTCGGGACGCCAATTATCGGGTCGTGCATTATTGCCACCCTTTGACAGAAGAAGAATTTGTTTGGTTATAAATTCCGAAGTACCGAAGTACTATTTTGGTCGACACGCACCAGCAGGGCAAGCATGTAAGACCGCGACAGGCTCGAGAAGCTGTCAAAACGCGACATAGAGCCTGTCTCGCGGAGTTGTCGCGGGGAGCTAGCACAGTTCCCGCGAGAGAGACACAAAAATGGCGACCTTATGTCAATCGGCGAGAACGCGACGGAATTGTCGCTTTGGCTAGCACGTAACGTTCATTAAGCGACTTATACATTCGCTTTTTGACAGTTCTACGCGTGATAAAGTCTTCCACGTTCTGAGTGCGCGAGAGCAAGGCGAGAACGTTCAATAAAGAGGTTAACTTGAAAAGTGATTGGAAAAATCTATAATTTTCTTCTTAGGTAGGTAACTTTCACTTCGAAAGTACTTACCTTAATTCTATATTTAATAAACAATACTTAATGTGTAAGTAAATATGTATGGTTGGCTACTAATAAAGATGGTCAACTCCTTCATATGATGGTAGCGGGGCTACTCCAAATGTATGCAATTTTCTCAGGCAATTCCTAATGCTTTTCATTATAATTATAGGATAATTATAGAGATTATCATGAGATTAACTCATGATTGAATAGAATCTTACAATAATACCATAAACAAAAATATCAGAAATGATGTTGAACCTTTAATAAGACTGCGTCTAGTGTTTAGCTTACCATTGTAAAAGAAATAAAGAAAACTTATTATTACCTATATACTATTAATACTTGTAAGTTAAGTAGGTTCATATTAATTCTATATTGAATAAACAAAACAATAGCAAACCATCTCTGAAAGTAAATATGTATGGTTGGCTATGAATATATTAGTAGCGGGGCTGCAATTTTTTTCTCAAGCAATTGTATATGCTTTTTCATTATGATTATAGCAAAATTGTGGAGATTTTCAAACCTCATGATTGAATAATATCTTACATAAAACCATAAACAGAAATTAGATTATAGTATCAATTAAAATTTTAATATTTCTTGTATTATTTGTGTGTATTATTTCTTATATTATCTTTAGGTTGGTTGGGACATGTTGGAAAAGAAAATAAAGAATTAATTTATTAACATCTTTGTGTATTTTAACTAATCTTTGTAATAATAGACTGGGAAGGCATAAGTCCAGCAGTAAACTGTTATAAGCGAAATAAATAGTAGTTGATGCACCATAGTGTTGAAATTTAATTGTTTATACTTTTGTAGTCAATGTAATGACTAACTAACAATAACACAGCTACAACTGCTTGCTGAAGTTCCATTCCCTGCAGCACGTTCACTATGGCACTCCGCAATGACACTCCTAAATGGCATCTTCAATTTTATTGCCAAATAATAATTATGTTGGCTTTTTCATACAGTTGCCGTCCGTGTAATTCAACTTTTGTTGACAAAAGGCAAGAGCACAGTCAGCACAGCTGTCTTTGGTATGAGGAACCTAAAATAGACACAATCATTAGTTTTTTATTTTGTAATGTACAATAATATCAGTTCTCTCATTTCATAATTCGCCAGTAAATACCTAAGTTACGTAAACCAATTACCTGTAAAAATATTCTTCAATATCTCATGTTCTGCATTGTGAATCAACATTGATATCCTCGAAAATAGTTCAAGTTCGAAAAAGTATATAATTCAAGGGTCAGCAATTATTGAACACACGGTAAGGTCTTCTTGAACGTCCACATTGGTATCAAAGTTTAGATCACGATCATAACTCCATCCTAGAGAATAAAGCGTATTATGTTAGACATTAAAATAATATAATAATACAAGGAAAATATACGAAACAATGTAATAATGTGCTTTCCAACGTACCAACTAGCGAGTGATGCGGATTTCCTTGTGAGTACATCTATCTACCGATAAAAATCGCCAGGCAATCAAGAAAAAGATATTTAATTTTATTAAACGAGTTCTAACAATAAATACAAGCAAAACGAATTTTTTTTTCGCAGTTTTTTTATGCTGACTGACATATGCGTTTAAGTTAAGACGAACATTTATGGATGGAGTGATGAAAAAAGATAGCGCTATACGACATTCCTTGTTTTTTATCTCGCTCTAACACTTTATAAACGAAGCGAACGAACGAATGAATGGAATGTCCACTTGGTAGGAATATGGTAGAATTTTTTTTTGTTATAATGGTAACACCATTTTCTCTACCGCGAGACTGCCGACTCGCGCTGCAAAATGTTGTCGCGGGAGAGTTACATGCTAACAAAAGCGACAAATTGCAGTGAGGCGAGCGAGCTCTCTCGTCTCGCGTCGCCTCTCGCCTCATTTTACATAGTAGCCATGCTGTTTGATGTTTGTTTGTTTTGTTGTTTCTGAATTTTCCTGTCTGTCTGTACTGTACTGTAATATATATATATTTTTTAATAAATATATAATTTTTAATTAATTTAAAATTTTAATTTAATTTAATTGGCACTAAAATTACTTATAGGAGTTCTCAGAAAGCATAATTTTATTAGTCTATGGATAAAAAAAAGAAAATTTGAAGTGGTATCATGTGTTTGATTGAAAATTTATTGTATTGGGGGGGGGGGGGGTGTGCTGCTGATGAGGGCCGAGGGACGTGTTCTTAGAAAATCTATGCAACGGCCAACGATATTTTTTATGACTCCTGCCTTTAATACACACAAACACAAACACAACACACCGCAACCGCAACCGCAGAAGGCACACAACTCAATCAAAAATTACGCTCTAATTAATTGTGTTTGTGGTGGCCTCACGCTTGTGTTAGTTGTCGACTCTATGTATTGTATTGTATGTAATGTAAACAAAAAATCTGCTCTATAGCTAGCTAGACGCTATTCTATTTTCGAATTTTTTCGCCGAGGATTTTTTTTATTTTTCTGGTCACAAGCCGAAGGCACTATTCAATTCAATTCAATATTTATGTTTTTGGCTTCTGTCCAAAGCACTACCGAACGTTACAACGAACGTCAAATGTGAATCAAAGGACAGGAAAAAAATCGTATGGGGCCCGGTCTTTTATTCACAGAAAAATCTAACCACTATATAGAAAAAATATATAGATTCTAGACATAAAACTGAGTCCACATGTCCAGTTGTGGAATTTAAGTGCCCCCTATTTAGGAGATATTAATTTTTTTCAATGTGAAAAAGTTGTACACTCAGCAAGTCTATAAAACGCACCTGCCACTACCTATCTCTTTCTAACACCTAGCTAAGGCTACTCTTGTCTTCTCTTTCTTACAAGGTTATTAAAATAGTTAACTAAACCGCGAAAACGATTTTCAGTGACATTATGCGAGACATTTACAGCACATGCTATGCTCATTTTTGAAGTTTTGAATACAGAATAAATCGTTTTCGCGGTTTAGTAACTATTTTGTAAGAAAGAGAAGACAAGAGTAGCCTTAGCTAGGTGTTAGAAAGAGATAGGTAGTGGCAGGTGCGTTTTATAGACTTGCTGAGTGGACAACTTTTTCACATTGAAAAAAATTAATATCTCATAAATGGGGGGCACTTAAATTCCACAACTGGACATGTGGACTCAGTTTTATGTCTAGAATCTATATATTTTTTCTATATAGTGGTTAGATTTTTCTGTGAATAAAAGACCAAAAAAAGCCATGTCCTTTGTTTTCATTTCAATCGAGATTCGATCGAGATGCGTTCGAGTGAGGTTCTTTATTCATTTATTTTGTTAGTACCGCTGTAGAAAATAAATTCTTTCTTGTGTGTGGTGTTCCGCGTCTTTTCTATTCGTAATTTGTTGATAATATTCAATCAATATTGCGAAATCCCCATTGAAACTTAATTTAAAGTGAACATAAAGTGATTCTTTAATCGATTAGAAAAGAAATATGGACGACGAAGCCAGTTCGGATTTACAGGTGCGTGAAGTTAGGTTGATTGCTAGGTTATGGTCGATACTTGGGATTATCAGGTACGTGTTGTAGCTGTAGATGTTTCTGATAATGGCGCTTGCTTCCAGAAGTGCATAACGGACGGGCCGATGGATACTGATGAAGGGCCATTAATCAATGAAAACTCTAACGGTCTCTCGCATTTGCTAACTGAAAGCGAGTTCAACAGCGTGGATGCGGTTGCCGTAGACGAGTCGTCGGTGTCGAACCAAGGGTTCCTGAACGCCGTGGAGCTGTCGGCCGGCAGCGTCGGCGACTACCTCGAGAATAACACCGACGGGTTCAACACCGACTCATTTGACGTCGGCGACAACGCTGTTACTTTCCCCAGTGACTCCATGAATAACGTACTCTCCGACGGCGATTCGCGGCTTAGCGACACCGCCTTCAAAGCCACTTCAGACAACGATAGCCAAATGAAGAATGATTTCGAAATGAGTGATTCAAATGATGTTAGTATTGTGTTGCCTATTGATGACAGTAATCCTGGAAATGATGAAAGCAATGCTGGTGGTGATGTTAAGAACAATGAAGTAATAGAAAGTATGGATGACGATACTGTAAGCAAAGAGGTAAATTAATGTTTCCAAGTGTTTCTTTTTATCTGCATGTATTCAAGTTATCTACTTTTTTCAAAATGTAAGTCTGATCTATTGCCAAGCCTTGTTACATGTTTCTAGAGTGTAAATAAACCTATTGTAACTGTTAATGCTACTGCCTTATTAATTTTAAATGAAATGGGGTTTAATTTTAGTGTCTATGTTTACATGTTTTCCTATTAAGACAATAAAAAAAAAGTTGATGTTTAAAATTTACTAAACATTCACTAGGTTGGAGGAGGAGACACAGCACAGGATGCAGATGCAAAGCCTGAAGGTGCAAAAGAACCAGAGATGGAACAAATACACCTGGAAGCGAATGTTCCAGCAGTTGAGGAGCCCAAAGAACCAGATGCAGAGGTTGAGAAGGAACCTGATGCATCAACAGAAGATAAACCAGCACAGGAACCTCAGACTGAAAAAGAAACTATTCCTATTAATACTTCTGAGGTATAGAAATGGTTCCTAAAAAGATTATTTTGGTTTACTAATTGTTGCAGTTAGTTGTTTATACTAAGTTTTACAATTACCTTTTAGACCTTACTTTTTATTTTTGGTGAAACTGAAAATTATTCTTTAATAATTTTGTTCCATGTGTTACAAGGTGGGATGTGCAGAGGAAACAGAGGTAGTATCGGAGGATGAGCTGCCAACAGTCCAGAAACCAAGCATCAAGGATGCTGAGAATGTCTCTGATGATGAGCTGCCAGGCCCCAAACCTGCTGAATTGCCTGCTGATACTGAGGTAATACATGAAGTTTTAATAGTTAACTCTTTATGGCAAAACAACTTTATAAAATTCATTCATTTTCAACTTTATGTTGATGGTATAAGGTTAAAATTAAGGTGTCAATATAATGAACAATGCCTTGTAAAGTTTTAATTTACATTTTAGGTATAATCAATATTTCTTTGTTATTTTGTTTCTTTAGTTTATTTTTAAAAATTAATTCTTAGTTTTTTTTTTGTTTTAAGTCAGTTTTACTTGATGTTGTAGGATAAAATCAGTTTAAAAACTTTTTAAGACAAATTGATATGTTTTTTTACTCTGTATAATATTGTAAATTCTATATTTCTTGGAATATTTGTAGGTGGTATCTGAAGATGAATTGCCTGCTTCAAAGAAAGAGACAAAAGAGACGCGAAAACGTAAAAATGATGAGGAAAAAGACGGCTATGATCCTGGCTCACCCACTTCCGAGAGTGAATCTTCAAACAAAAAGCAGGCAGTCTCTAAGGTAAGTCACATTTTTTATTTATTAAAGTGTATAGAGTATGTTGACAACACAAGAGATGTCTGACAATATAGACCCTCTGTTGGCTCATGGTTGGCCCTTTGTGGCCAAGACCGGCACGGGATAGAGAGAAAAAGACCTGGAGGAGGCTTTTGTGTCAGAAGGGCACACTAAAAGAGGAACTGACGTGCAACAATCTAGTTGGTAAGAATTTTTTGTATAAATATTTTGCCCTTTTAATTTTTACACATCTTTTTATACCTACCTATTTTATACATGAATGATTCAAAACATTGGTTTCTGTTAGTCTGCATAGTGCATAGTCACAGAAGATAATAATAGTACTAACCCGTACAGAAAGGACACTCACCCCCCCGCGCCAAAATGAGTTTCCGCCCGATATAGCGCCCCACGCCCCGCACCCCGCAGGCGCCGCGGGACTCTGCCGGTGGTGTTCGGGGGTGTTTTACATAGCGCCTAGCGCCACCGACATGTAGTAGCTTGTCACAAAAGAAGTAGCTTGTCAAAACGCGTTTTCTCTATGGAGTGACCGCCCAGTGGCATAGTCATACAGCTGAGTATGATCCCCATTCCACCCTAATTTTACATTGACATTAATATGTGTGTGTTGTTGTAGAATGGTGAAAGCAAGCCTGTCCCAGCAGAGAAGAGGAACTCCACAGATGAGAAACCGAAGAAGAAGGTTCTGCCTGAACTGGACAAGTACTGGAAGGTGGTTAATGACGACCCCACTGACTTCACTGGCTGGACTTATTTGCTGCAGTATGTGGATCAAGAGGTTAGCTCAAGTTAAATATTTTTTTAATGTTTTTTTTCCTCGCCATTCATGTCCCTATCTCACTTCAGTAGACTTACCACGTAAGAAGCGACGGTGTCAAACGCGACATATTGACAGAAGTACTATGGCTCTAATGTCACTATGTCGCGTTTGACAGCTTCTCGAGCTTGTCGTTTCTTCCGTAGTAAGCCTACTGGGCAAAGGCCTCTCTCGCGTAATTCCACTTTTCCTTACACATTTTCCGATCCTGAGATTTGCTCCCCGACTCCTCCAATAAGCGTCTTATCATTTTGTATTCGTTGAATAGAAAGAACACAGAACTTTGATGATGAAAACAATTGCTAATTTCATCTGCTTTATGAAGCGATGGGAACTGAATCCTTATGTGGATTGGCAAGGGCCAACTGAGTGTTAGTGTTGGGTGGTTGGCTAGTCAGTAGTTAGGTTGAGGAGTGTACGAGTGTAGAGTGCGCTTGTTCCAGAGCGAGGTGGAGGCGGCGCGCGAAGCGTACGACGCGTTCCTGTCCCACTATCCGTACTGCTACGGCTACTGGCGCAAGTACGCCGATTACGAGAAGCGCAAAGGAAGTAAAAAGAAGTGCCTCGAGGTAAGTACCCTCACCCTCTTACATGAAACACTTTCTTTATTTAAGTCATTTGGTGAGTTGATAAAGCTTATACACCTGAATGATGAGTTTTATAACTTCTTAACACTTGGATTTTAATTGTTTTAGCATAACTGGTATTTTGCAATTATTTTTTTTCCCAACAGTGCGTCGAGGCCCACGATGCTCGTAAGGCAAAGTCTTCAGATCGAATACGCAACGGAGAATTTAATTACTTCTATTACGATCGCATAGATTTCTTTCTAGTGGTTTATTGTTTGTGGTGTATATTTTATATCTTAGTGCATATATTTATGATAATTTGTACACGCATGATGTATTGTAATACTTTTACATGTATATTATTTAAGTACGTTACGTAATTGATAATGGATACTGGAGATGCGTTTATTTAAGTTGACGAATTGATCCATGTTAGCATGGCGGTCCATTGGCCATGCGTCCATATGCCATGCCATGGCTTGGCGGTAGGAGGAGGCGGCGACGGCGCGGCGGCGGCGGCACGTGATCAGGTGTAATATACTCGACAAGTTTTATATTTAACGGACTGAGTGAGGGGTCGGGCGGCAAGGCGGGCGATTGTCGGCGCTGGCCCGACGCCTCGCTTCGTCCGTTCTAAATTACATGAGACATATGCTATTGATTATACCCTTGCTTCATAGTGTTGTCGTATCGGCAATGCTATCGCCGCCGGGCTGTTCTGACGGCGCGTGTGTTGCAGGTGTTGGAAAGGGGGCTGAAAGCGATCCCCCTCTCCGTTGACCTTTGGATACACTACCTCAATCACGTCAAGGCCACGCGCACGGACGATCACGCCTACATCCGCTCGCAGTTCGAACGAGCCGTCGGTGAGTATTCTCATCAAAGAAATAATATAAACTATCCATGATTTTTAAAATTAATAAGAAGAATTTCAATCACCACACCATTTATATTCGAATATGAAACTATTGATTTTAGAAAGAGAGATTCGACATGTAAGATGATGACATATTCCACGTATGCAGCAGTATTATTTTCGTAGAAAAAGTGGTTTTTGCAGGGAGAAACAGATAGATTACCTTATTAATAGTATATCTCAGTTATCTTTAAGCCATTTTTTACTGTTTTCACTGTTGGTATTAATGAAATATAAATTTAAGTAAAGCCCGACCAGAGAAATAAAAAACCTCGCCATATTGCGAAATTTCAATGACTAATTTAATAAAGGAAATTGTTGCCATAGTCGTAAATATATACACGTGGCGCCCCCAAAGCAGGTTTTTTATTTCTTTGGTCAGGCTTTAGTTCGATTTTTTTCTCTATGCTAACTTAACCTAACGAACGACCCCTGGGTTTAATTAATCAGGGCAGGATAAAGTGGAAAATATTTGTAACGATTGTTATGTTATGTTTATGTTTATTGTATGAGGAGTATGCTGAGAGCCCTATGCCCCTACTTACGGACTACAGGATATGATGATGATGATGTTATGTTTGTAATACAGAGGCGTGCGGTTTAGAGTTCCGTTCGGACCGGCTGTGGGAGGCGTACATCAAGTGGGAGGCGGAGAACGGGTCTGCGCTCAACGTCACCAACATCTACGACCGCCTGCTCGCCACGCCCACTCTCGGTTACACCTCGCATTTCGACAAGTTAGTACTTTTATTCCCTACTAGTTTTCCGCCCCGCAACTACATTTTTCCCGTGGGAATGAGGTATATTCTCGCGATAAAACATAGCCTATGTGTTATAAATAAATAATATGAGTTTCATTATTAGCAGTTTTCGCCTAAAAGAGTAACAACCATCCGTCCGCGTTTATAATATTATTGTCCCCACTTAATCATACTATTATTATAAAGAGGAAAGATTTGTAATTATGTGTGTGTGTATCTTTGTAATGAATAAACTCAAAAACTACTGAACTATATCAAAAATTATTTCACCATTAGAAAGCTACATTCACCCTGAGTAACATTGGCTACCTTTTACCAAAGGAAAATTCCTCATTCCCACGGGAAAAACTGTTAACGCGGGCGGAGCCGCGGCGGAAAGCTAGTTGTTTATGAATTTAGACTTAATATTGTTTTATTATGTTTTTGTGTGTGTGTAAGGGCTGTGGCAGAAAAACAGCGTTGTTTTGAGGTGCCTACCCAGTGGGTATCTCATTATAACATCATGCTGAGCTACAGCCTTTTTGCAGTGCGCAGAACATCATGTATTGTTATTGTTGTCTGTTCTGTTTGTTTGTACTTTTTTTTGTATTTTTACTGTACATTTTGTTCTGTGTGGTGCAAATAAATATGTTCTTATTCTTATTCAATTTTTATGCAATAAACTCTTTACTCTTTTCTATCTATTTAACGGACGTTGCGTGTTGCAGTTTCCAAGAGCATGTGTTGTCGGAGCCAGTGACGGGCGTGGTGTCCAAGACGGAGCTGGTGCGCCTGCGCGGGGAGGTGCGGGAGGCGACCGGCTCGCAGCCACAGCTCGACCTGCCGCCCGGCGAGGACGAGCCTAGCGACCACGTCGTCAGTATACCACACACACATCTACTTATAATAGACCACGTCGCCAGTATACCACACACACATCTACTTATAATAGACCACGTCGGCAGTATACCACACACACCTCTACTTATACTAGACCACGTCGGCAGTATACCACACACACCTCTACTTATAATAGACCACGTCGTCAGTATACCACACACACCTCTACTTATACTAGACCACGTCGGCAGTATACCACACACACCTCTACTTATACTGCCTTTAATATACCAGACCACGTCGGCAGTATACCACACACACCTCTACTTATACTAGACCACGTCGCCAGTATACCACACACACCTCTACTTATAATAGACCACGTCGTCAGTATACCACACACACCTCTACTTATACTAGACCACGTCGGCAGTATACCACACACACCTCTACTTATACTGCCTTTAATATACCAGACCACGTCGGCAGTATACCACACACACCTCTACTTATACTAGACCACGTCGCCAGTATACCACACACACCTCTACTTATACTAGACCACGTCGCCAGTATACGACACACACCTCTACTTATACTAGACCACGTCGCCAGTATACCACACACAACTCTACTTATACTAGACCACGTCGGCAGTATACCACACACACCTCTACTTATACTGCCTTTAATATACCAGACCACGTCGTCAGTATGCCACACACACCTCTACTTATAGTAGACCACGTCGCCAGTATACCACACACACCTCTACTTATACTGCCTTTAATATACCAGACAACGTCGTCAGTATACAACACATACCTTTATATACTGCCTTTAATATACCAGACCACGTCGCCAGTATACCACACACACCTCTACTTATACTGCCTTTAATATACCAGACCACGTCGTCAGTATACCACACACCTTTACATACTGCCTTTAATATACCAGACTACGTCGTCAGTATACCACACACACCTTTACTTATACTGCCTTTAATATAGCAGATAACGTCGTCAGTATACCACACACACACACATCTACTTATAGTGGTTCTATTTTGTTGGATGTAAGTGCACGTTTCCATGTTTTGACCCACGATAAAACGCGAATAAATTTAAATATTAAAATAAAATGTAAACTCAGAAACCGTCCTCGTCTGCCGTAAGTAAGTAAAACTTACCGGTACCGTCTACCGCATGGTCTAAGAAAACAAGGTCTAACCATTAGACCACGTGACTGACACGAGCCTACGTCATTTCTACGTCATTTTGCCTATTCATCCTTGTCGAATGCGTGTAATAGACAAGGATGAACAGCGCAAAATACCGTAGCCTTGTGTCAGTCACGTGGTCTAACGGTTAGACCTTGTTTTCTTGGACCATGGTCTACCGTATCTGTGGGTTGTGTGTTTGCTTGAACCATCGGTATGAACTTTTCTATGGCTGACTACATTAAAATTATTATACACACAAAATCTTCAAAGAAATAATCTACTGGGTGTTTGTTTTGCAGGCTTCAGAAGAGGAGGCGCAAGCCATCAAGGAGCGCATCATAGCGGCGCGCAGGAAGGTGCACAAGGCCACCGGAGAAGAAGTCGCGGCCAGGTGGACCTTCGAGGAGGGGGTGCGTTTAGTATATTCAATAGTTAACCGTATACATGTTTGATAGACCTAGACCTTCAGGTAACAGTGCCCGTACCCGCCGGCGGGGGTGTTGATAATCAGAGACGGAGCCCCTCAGGCGTCGTCTCCTTCACGATGTTTTTCAGTATCATCGCGCTAGGTCGAGGTCCGAGGCTCCCTCGAGCCGCCCCTAGACGCGTTGGTACATGATTTTTTTTGGGGTAGAGTCTTCCTCTCCCCCGTAAGGTGTAGCAAAAAAAAGGCTTGAATAGTTTTACCACCAATAGGCATAAAAGAGGCGTTTGACGTCGAGTTGCGGAAATATGCCCGATGATAACACTTCAGTCAGGACTAAAAGGCTTCAGTCGGCCCCAATGGCCCAGTGCGCGTGCTGGTCAACTTCGCACACAGTTTTTGAATTTCTTCATAGGTGTGTGCAAGTTTTCTTAAAGGAAAACATCCTCATCGTAAGAAGGTCTCTCAAATTAGGTGTACTTTATTACCGTAAAGTAGTTCATCGAGTAGTGTTAAATCGATGTTTGACGTCTCCGAAACTAAATAGATAATTTCCTGTCTCTTTTTGTTCTTGAAAGCGTAAAGAAGACGTCAATCATATACACACCTACCTATTTAAAATTATCGCGCTAAGACCCGTAAACAATTGTAATAATGTGCAGAAGGCGCGAAAGCCTCAAATAAACGTCAATCATCGTCAAAGTCTCAAAAAAACAAGCGTATCAATGCTAATCAGCGTCATTGTATTGTATTGTTAACAATAAGTTTTGTTTGTCAGATAAAACGGCCGTATTTCCACGTAAAGCCGCTGGAGCGGTGCCAGCTGAAGAACTGGAAGCTGTACCTCGAGTGGGAGAAGACGCACGGCTCCCTGAAGCGCGCGCTGGTGCTGCACGAGCGCTGCCTCATCGCCACCGCGCTCTACGACGAGTTCTGGATGCGGGTCAGTGCCTGCCTTATGTATGACTAACATCACAAGACGCACGGCTCCCTGAAGCGCGCGCTGGTGCTGCACGAGCGCTGCCTCATCGCCACCGCGCTCTACGACGAGTTCTGGATGCGGGTCAGTGCCTGCCTTATGTATGACTAACATCACAAGACGCACGGCTCCCTGAAGCGCGCGCTGGTGCTGCACGAGCGCTGCCTCATCGCCACCGCGCTCTACGACGAGTTCTGGATGCGGGTCAGTGCCTGCCTTATGTATGACTAACATCACAAGACGCACGGCTCCCTGAAGCGCGCGCTGGTGCTGCACGAGCGCTGCCTCATCGCCACCGCGCTCTACGACGAGTTCTGGATGCGGGTCAGTGCCTGCCTTATGTATGACTAACATCACAAGACGCACGGCTCCCTGAAGCGCGCGCTGGTGCTGCACGAGCGCTGCCTCATCGCCACCGCGCTCTACGACGAGTTCTGGATGCGGGTCAGTGCCTGCCTTATGTATGACTAACATCACAAGACGCACGGCTCCCTGAAGCGCGCGCTGGTGCTGCACGAGCGCTGCCTCATCGCCACCGCGCTCTACGACGAGTTCTGGATGCGGGTCAGTGCCTGCCTTATGTATGACTAACATCACAAGACGCACGGCTCCCTGAAGCGCGCGCTGGTGCTGCACGAGCGCTGCCTCATCGCCACCGCGCTCTACGACGAGTTCTGGATGCGGGTCAGTGCCTGCCTTATGTATGACTAACATCACAAGACGCACGGCTCCCTGAAGCGCGCGCTGGTGCTGCACGAGCGCTGCCTCATCGCCACCGCGCTCTACGACGAGTTCTGGATGCGGGTCAGTGCCTGCCTTATGTATGACTAACATCACAAGACGCACGGCTCCCTGAAGCGCGCGCTGGTGCTGCACGAGCGCTGCCTCATCGCCACCGCGCTCTACGACGAGTTCTGGATGCGGGTCAGTGCCTGCCTTATGTATGACTAACATCACAAGACGCACGGCTCCTTGAAGCAAGAATTCACAGCATCATGAGAGCGTCAGAATTTTTTTTTAAGTGTAGAAATTAAAAAGTAGCTACACCATAGTGTCATCTCATTTTCGCGATTAATAAGTTGGAAAGGGACGACACTACAGTGTTGCTTCTTTTTTATTTCTACTCTTTTTTTGTCAGACTGTACTTCTGTAACTATGGCGCAGACACGGGTACTAGTGGTAACATTTTGTTTGTTTGTTAACAGCTGATATAGTGCCTCGAAGAGCGGTACTTCTGTAGGCTTACTACGTAAAAAGCGACAGGCTTGAGAAGCTGTCAAACGCGACATATTGACAGAACTAATGTCACTATGTCGCGTTTGACAGCTTCTCGAGCTTGTCGCTTCTTACGTAGTAAGTCTGCTTTAACCGTATTGCAGACATGGGTCAAGAGGTATCAATTCACTGTCGTAACATCCAGAATGTGTTGTGTGTAACATTCCGTTTGTTGGTTAACAGCTGATAAAGTTCCTGGAGGAGCGTTCAGCGTCTCACCCGGAGCTGATAGCGACGACGCGCGAGGCGCTAGAGCGCGCGTGCACGGTGCACCACCTGGACAAGCCGGAGCTGCATCTCCACTGGGCGCACTTCGAGGAGGCGCACGGCAACCCCGCGCGCGCCGCTGACATCCTCGACCGCATCGAGAAGACATGCCCCAACGTCGTGCAGATACACTACAGGTCACTACAACAATATATTCTGAACACAAATAGACAGTGAGCCAAATTATCTACGTGTTACGCTCTAACTTAAATTTGAAAATCATTATGTCCCTTTCGCGTTCTTATGAACGAAAAGGAACATGTGATTGCCAACCTGCATTTAGACACGTCAAACTTCGATTTTACGCGTAAATTAAAAACATCATAAACAGGAATTTAAAAACATCCCGACTAAATTAAGCTGAATTTAATAGCTGCGTTGTAAGCATCTGTGTTGTTGTTGTAAATATCATTTATTCAAAATTAAATTCATTCATCTCCCCATCCTTTTCGATTCCCATATGAATGAAAGAGACTAACAACTTAAATTTAGAGATTTTAGCGGCCACGGCAGAATTGAGCCCAGTGTATGCATAGAGCCTGGTCATTTTGTTATACGACGGTTGAAGTCAAATCGAACATCCTACGCAAGATATATTTATAATAGCGTCTACAAAATTTGTGTTGGACATTTTGTATTTTGGACATTAGTCGCGCAAATTATTTATTTTAATTGCCAGTGTAATAGCCCTTTTACTTTTGTAGCTGTTTTTCTTGTTATTCCTAGTGTTGAACAAAATAAATGTTATTCTATTTTAATAACTCCAAAGAAGCAACTTCAAATTAACAAATAACAAAATATGAACATTTAAATTTTTCACAGGGCTGTTCCAATCTCTGGCAATTTTTGTGTCAAGTTCCTAAAAACTATCGCATTTCTAAACAAATTACAATATTGATATACGGAATGGTCAGCAAATAAAATGTTTGGTGTGGTTTTATATATTTATTTTTAATTCTATAGTTATCATCATTCATACGCTCATACAAAATTTATATATACTCTTATACTCTTTATTCTGTGGTTGCAACAAGCTGATTGTTCCAGGCGTGTGAACTTAGAGCGTCGCCGCGGCGACTTGGAGAAGTGCGCGTGTTTGTACCAGGGCTACATCGCGGGGGCCAAGAGCAAGGCCGTGGCCTCCGCCCTCGCCATCAAGTACGCGCGCTTCCAGTTCCACGTGCGACACGCGCCCGCCGACGCCAGGAAGGTAGGCCTATACTACAATTGGATAACGTCTCCTTACTGACGCTAGAACATGCTTACGTCATAGATGAAGAGCTTAATATATGAATATAGGGAATATGCACGTTTTAAAAAAAATGAATTTAAATCAACATTCATAACTAAGGGGCCGTCCATTAATCACGTGATCTTTTTTTTAGCATTTTTTAACCCCCCCTCCCCCTTGGTGATACGTGGTGAGGTTTAAGACTACCCCCCACCCCCCTACTCAACATCACGTGTATTTTTAGTACCTGCAAATAATCTTAATTAGAAGATTATCTTTAAATACAGGTAGTAGCAGTATAAAGTATAACCTCATTTTATTCTGAAACTAGCGACCCGCCCCGGCTCCGCACGGGAAAATGGTTAATGTGGAATATCCTTCAGTATATTATGCATGTATTATACATATAAACCTTCCTCTTGAATCACTCTATCTATTAAAAAAAACCGCATCAAAATCCGTTGCGTAGTTTTAAAGATTTAAGCGTACAAAGGGAGGGACATAGGGACATAGGGACAGAAAAAGCGACTTTGTTTTATACTATGTAGTGATAGTGATGATTAAGGACTGTGATAAAAATGCCTAGACAGAAAGGTTGCAGGTTGTTTTTGATTGGAAAAAATAAATACACGTGATATCTTACCACACCCCCCCTCCCCCCTTGTGATATTTCGTGATTTTTGTCAAACCCCTCCCCCCCCTTTCAAGCCTCACGTGATTAATGGACGGCCCCTAAATACAAATATTCTTTATTGCACATAATTTTTTTACATATAAAACAACACGAACATAAATTTGCGGCAAATGGCGGCCTTATCGCTTTAAGCGATTTCTTCCAGGCAACCTTTAGGCGAGATTAGAAACGTTCAAAAAGAAAAGAAAAGGCGGTAAACTAAATATGAAATTATTAAACCCCTTTTAGGGTTAAAGCGCGTATTCCACTGTCCGGTGTGCAGGATCCTGTGGCAAGGAGCAGCTAGGAAGCCGTTTCAATTACACTATCCGGTCGACAGGATCCTAACTCAGTTGTAGTTAGTACGCATATTATCGATTTTTTTTTAATTGTTTTTATGGTGGCCTTCTCGTCAAAATTTTTATAAATTTCCAGTAAAACTTTGTAAGCTTCAGACCTCACATCATCACTACATAGTATAAAACAAAGTCGCTTTCTCTGTCCCTATGACCCTATGTCCCTATGTCCCTTTGTACGCTTAAATCTTTAAAACTACGCAACGGATTTTGATGCGGTTTTTTTTAATAGATAGAGGGATTTAAGAGGAAGGTTTATATGTATAATACATGCATAATATACTTAAGAATAACCCACAATAACCATTTTCCCGTGCGGAGCCGGGGCGGGTCGCTAGTGATTTTTATAATCTTTATGTTCTTTCTGCCATAAATATGGCATTTCTTTATACACGTCTATAACTTGTGCAACGATCTCCTTTTCTTTTGACGACGACATCGCGAATTCTCAAACTGCACAGTACTGACGTCCGTCCACTACGCTCATCTCGCGACGACTGATGAGCGTCCTAGCGTCCTAAATGGTATTACACTGTCCGGTAGCAAGGAAGCAAGGAAGCTAGGGCGACCGGATCGCTCCGGTCGTCCTAATTAGGAATCCTTCCATGCTGACAGGTATTCCACTATCCGGTGTTCAGGAGAAAGTGTCCTGCACACCGGACAGTGGAATACGCGCTTAAGAGAATATCTGGCATAATATTATAAAGCCCGACCAGAGAAATAAAAAACCTCCCCATATTTATAAATAAAATTAATATAATCCGCTTAATTAAAAAAAAAATTGAGCGGAATTTATAATGGAATCTATTACCATAAACATGTGGCGCCCCAGGGCAGGTTTTTTATTTTTTTGTTCAGGGTTTACCATGAGTAAACCTAAGCCCCTTCTTATGTAAATTATAAAATATGTTTTGCATGTCAGGTGCTGGACGAAGCTATAGCGAAGGACCCGCTGAACCCCAGACTGTACATGCAGCGGCTAGACCTCGCACTGCACACGCCGGGGACCAGCTACGAGGAGCTAGAAGGTAAACTAACACTTTACTGCTTGCTTGCTTATCGTGTGTGTGGGTTTACAGGTTAACCTACCGACCAGGCTATACGGGGTTGTCAAATGTTATATTATGCAGTGAATTCAGTGTTTCAATTCAATGGTGAAGTTGGTATACGGGTGTTACAATAATACCCGTAAAGCTTAAAAGAGGTAAAGGGGTTGCTTGTAAGGAGTCTACTGACCAAGTATGAGACCTGTAGTAAGACATTTTGACTTGATAAACAGTATCATTTTTTAAGGGCGGTCATTGATTGAAATTGGGTTCAATTGATTCAAAATATTTCCATGTGTAGATGCGCTACAGATCTAATTTTAAGGTATATGAAAGTTCATAATATTTACTACTTTCTGGCCTCAGGAATACGCGATTCAGTAAAATTTTCTCGATAGATTTATTATCCAAAGTTGGCTCCATTTTATAGATATTTCGCCTTTCTTATGAAAATTACAGTTATTTGAGCAATTATTTTTTGTATACTTGTTCTATACATACATTACCAAATTCTGGCGTCACCGTTGTTTATTTAGTAATTTAGTTTTTAAATAAACACTGTTCTTAGATTTGGCACTTACGTCGCTTAAAATTGAACTCGAGGGGTTAATGCTATCTCTATCATTCGCAAGGCAGAGTAATTCACGCTCTCTCCCTCGTTGTCAGCGGCTCCGCGCCCCATTGCGCCCGTGACCACTGTCAACGTCGGACCTATGCCAGTGAGCAGAGCGCCGAAGCGCATTTATTACGTGAATTTCATCACAATTTCGCAGTTTGTTTTTTTTGTATAAAATAGTGTAAATTGTAATATTTGTAAATAATAAGACTTTGTTAATAATAAGATAAGACTTTTAAGGTACTTGCATAGATTAATAATTGTTTATATTTGTAAATAAGTGAAAATGGGTAATAAATCAAAGAAAAAAGTGTCTAAACGTAAGCGTTTGGAATTTTTACGGACGAAAATGATTGCAAATAGACAGAAGACAAAGTAAGTACTTCTAGAATATTTTTTGTCGTGTGTTGTAGCAATTTTATACTTATAATAAACAGTAATCAGTGTTTAACCTTTATCGATACTATACCTTAATTTCAATTGCCTAGATCGTACTAGCTATAGCCCAGCGGTCTGCACAAGGCATTCCGCGGTCCGATCGTAGGTTCGATCCTGAGCTGACACTTTTTGCTTTTTTATTTTGTTGATTTCCCTTTTTTTAATTATTTAATTGTTTTATTAACATTAATTAAAAAAAATACTAAAATAAAAATACTTTTCCTGGCCGCAGCTGACAAATAAAAATTTGTTAAATAAAAATCGTTGTCAGCTGTCAAATTTAATTTAATTTTATAAATACAATGCGATGATAAAATGTATATTTCTTAACGTTATTTATTATTAATGATAATATATTTATTTAACAGGGTAATTAAACAATCTATAAATGAAAATGGAAACTTCAGCGATGTAGGTGCTGACGAAAAAAGAATGGAGTCGCCATTATGTTTTTTAAATTTGGATGAGCAAAGAGAAGAACAGATAATGTATTAATTTATTTCATATTTTCGTGTTTAGTGTTGTGAATAAATATGAAGTTATGTAGTATTAAATATATGAATACATTTGTTTTAGACCAAATAATAGTAATATCAAGGAAGCGAGTGTAAACCAACAAATTACAGAGACACTACATAAACGGCCTGCCCTTCGTGAAATAACTGAAAATAGTTGTAACGTAAGTACTTATAAATTTATGAATAAGGTGATCCAGCCAGTCTATGCAAAGAATGTGTGATCCAAATAAGTGATCCCGTCTATATGGGGTGTAAGGGACGGTCGGGCAAAATATACTCATTATCCGGAAACGACAAAAAATGTTGAGCTTTCCGTACAAAACAATGATGCTATAGTTAATTAAGATTAGTATGGTATTTTTTTGTCGTTTCCGGACATATATTCCATAGGAAAAGTTGTTCAGTTTTGTTGATAGTTTCATTCCTATGAGTATTTGCCCGACCGTCCCTTACACCCATGAGGAAGACTAGTTAAGGCCAGAAGCCCCGAAAGTATGATTGTTCGCTTCTTCTGATAAAGATATTTTAACACAGTTAATACTTAATTATCAAATAGTATTTTAAGATGGTGGAGGGATTTTTTTTTACTTTTCTTTTCTTTTTGTCACAGAAGGATGCGAGAAGGCTTGATTATCACCCGTTATTGAAACTTTGTCAATTTAGTGATGATATACAACAAGATACGCGACAGCCACAGCATAACCGAGATGGAGTTATACCACAACCTTTAGTGAGTTAATAATAATATTATGGACAATTAAGGGTGCAGCGTAAATTAAGTTTAAGTATGTAATAATAATGGTCCAGCAGTGGACGTCTTTCTGCTGAGATGATGATGATGTAATAATAATAATGGGACCATAGTACCTGCAATAAACGATTTTTATTTATTTATGAGATAACATCGACTTAAAACGCTATTTTAAAATTGTTAATTTCAGACACGTCACATGTTCAGCCAAAAATCCAACAAAAGGAAACGACAGAATTTAGAAGATAATGGTCCCGTTTCTAAAAGAATATGTAAAGATAGGGAGAAAGTTGTAAAGAAAAATAATGAAGGAACTGAATATGAGATTGATTTTGGGTATGATGAAGTGAGTAAAACATTTATCTGTGTTATTTGTGTATCTGATTTTGTATCTGAAATTGCCCTTTATAACTTTCATTTGCTTTTTTTTAGGTGGTTAATGGGAACAATGTCGATGGTCACCGCATTATACAGATTGATCATTTTTTTAACGAATTACGCAAAATATCTAATCACAAATCTCTATTTAGTTGCGAACTTAACACATTAAAGATCGTTTCAGAAAAACGCATAGGTTTGATGTCTGAATTTACGATTATATGTCAAATGTGCCTTAAGAAATTCCAACTAAAGACTACTTCGGCAGATATAAACAAAAATGCAGTATCTGGTATGATGTCAGCAGGATGTGGCCATCAACAGTTGAATCACTTTAATGCTGCTGTAGATTTACCAAGCATGTCCGAATATACATATAATAAAGTACATGATCAAGTGTGTAATGAATGGGAGTTGACAGCATTAGACGAAATGAAAAAAGCGGCTAAAAGAGAAAGAAATGCAGCCATTAAAGAAGGAAAAGTAGATAAAAACGGTGTAGCAATGATAGATGTGGAAGTAGACGGATCATGGTGCAAACGTTCTTATAGAACGAACTATTCTGCCTCCTCGGGAGCAGCAGCTATTATTGGTAGACGATTTGGTCAAGTGCTTTTTATGTGTGTCAAAAATAAATACTGTTGTGTATGTGCGCGGGCAGAAAAAAAAAATGAAACGGTAAAGGACCATTCTTGTTATAAAAATTTTAGTGGTGCATCTACAGCAATGGAATCAGATATTATAGTAGAAGGTTTCAAACAATCCATAGAAATGCACAATTTAATATATTCAAGATTCGTTGCAGATGGGGACAGTAGCACGTACGCTAAAATTTTAGAATCTCGCCCTTACCCAAATATAACTGTCGAGAAAATTAACTGCAAAAATCATATCTTGCGAAATTTTTGCAACAAACTACAACAGTTAAAGACTGATACAAAATACAGCGTAAAAGAAAGAAAGATAATAACCAATGAGAAAATATTGCGAACCAGAAAATACATAACAGAATCCATCAAACTTCGTGAAAACGGGACAGGAGAAAAGACAGAAAAAATAAAATTATTACACAAAGATATTAATGAATCTATTTACCATGGTTTCGGTCTTCATTTTAATTGTAACAAAGAAATTTGTTCTCATGACACGGAGACGAATCCCGAATTCACAACTGGTGTTCTGTGGCAAAAAATGCGTTTTATTGTGGCAAATGTAGCTTCACATGCTAGGAGCTTAATTGAAAATGTGGATTCTAATTTGGTTGAATCATTTAATGGCGTAATCGCTAAATTTATAGGGGGAAAGCGTGTGAATTATGCTTTGAGGCGCTCATACCAGGCTCGATGTGCAGGAGCAGTTGTATCATTTAACACGAAAAAAATGCTATCTACGGTTCAGCAAAATATATACCAACAGCCACCGGGTGAACGATTAAAAAAATATGAAGACAGAAAACTGAAAAAACTGGCACGTAATCGGAACACAACCGGAAGAAAAAGAAAGCGCTTTGTGATACCTAAAAAACTAGACAACAACTATGGAGAAAATGCAGATAAACCGGATATGGACCCAGATACATTCGAGTTATCCAAAAAGATATTCCTCGAAAATCTAAAAAAAACGGAAGAAGAAAGGCGAGACATACAGAAGAGAACAGTGCTACAAAGCGACTGCGGAGAGTGGATGGAGTTACGAAGAAACTTACTAACAGCATCGAATTTCGGAAAAGTAGTTAAAAGGAAAGAGAAAAACAGTTGTCAAAACTTAGTAAAAAACATGTTGTATAAAGCGAACATAGACCACGTTTCATCAATATCACATGGGAAGAAATATGAAAAAACAGCGCTTACACAGTTATCAAGTTTACAGAATGTTACAATTTCAGAATGTGGTCTTTTTATAGACGATAAATTACCCTTCCTAGGTGCAACGCCTGACGGTATTATCACCGATCAAAACACAATTGTGGAGATAAAATGCCCAATTTCTCCTTTTAAAATTGGAATTGACGAATCAATCAAGCAAGGTAAAATGCATTTTTGGCGCTTGAATAAGAAAGGAGAAATTACCATAAATAAACGATCAGATTGGTATTTACAAATACAGGGTCAACTGCATATTTCAAAGATTGGTAAATGTCTTCTAGGAGTATGGTACGGCGACAACAAATTTAAAACCGAAATGATCGAAAAAGATGACAAATTTTGGCTCGAAACTATGGAACCAAAATTGAAATCTTTTTATTTGGATTGTCTACTACCAGAATTGGTAGACCCACGCTTCCCTCGGAAACGACCCATTAGGGATCCAGATTATGTGATACCAAAAAAAAGCAAAGAAAATGTGGATGTATCAAGTAAAAATATTCAAGGTGGTGTGACAAATAGTACAAACACTAATATTAATCATGTTGATGATTGTTCAATCATAAATTTTGTACAATATTAACATCGCTAGCTTAGGCAAAAGTCAATGTGTTGTATAACTCAAAACCAGCACATAAATAAATAAATAATCATTTATCTTATATATCTGTTTTTGTTATAACTGTTTTTTTAAATAAAGTTGAAATGTCACGTTTTCTTGAGCTTGAGAAAAGTTGTTCACTTTTATTGACTACCTCCTTGAATGCGTTAAACCAGTCACCTTGTATATAACAAGCTTCAAGCAAGCAAGTTAATAGTTTTTCCCGTAGGAATGAGGCATTTTCCCGCGGTAAAAGGTAGCCATTTATAGGTAGGTATTTTTTGTTTTCCTAACATGTACATTCAATTCTTGATACACAATTATACATACCCATAAAAGGATCTCATTTTATTTCAGATTACTTTATATACGCTGACTTTTATATCGATTTGTTCCCGCAGCGAGATGATTTGGACTATGATACTGAACAACTTTCCCCAAGAAACCTAGGTCGAAATATATATAAAAAAAATCGACTTCCCATCAGCTGATTGCATATTTTTTATTCAATTCATCGTACAATTATTTTCCATACAGAAAATATTTTATATGGGAAGTCGACTTTTTTTTCATATTTCGACCTATGTTTCTTGGGGAAATTTGTTCAGTATCATAGTCCAAATTATCTCGCTGCGGGAACAAAACGATATAAAAGTCAGCTTATGGTAAGAAAGAACAACTATAAAGAAAAAATTGTATCTCGAATCGACTCCATTCTTTGTTCTGTTCCCACCACATTTATGAAATTGTTCAACAAAAAAAATGCTAGATGTCGTTACTTGATGTATTATTTCTACAGATTTTTGTTAGATGGCGTACTTTTTGATTGACACGAGACGTATTACTTTTGCTTCGCTAGATGGCATATCCCCTCAAGGGGAGCCGCCCCGCAGCGAAGTAAGGGGCGTGGTCTTTAAAGAGGTATTTTGCCTCAATGACTGCCCTTAACTAAAAACATTTCTTTTTCATCATATGAACCCAGCTCTATTATTCCCGGAAGCACTAATACTGGCAAAGAATAATGGCCATGCATTTCTGCAGATATGTCATTTCACGTCGTTTTTTGTAGATTAATTAAGAATATTTTACATAAATTAAGTTGGATATTAGTACTATTCCCTGTGAAAGACAAAATCCAGAAGCAAAAACGAAACGTTTTACGAACATTATTAAGCGATGAAAGTATTTCAAGAAAAACATATGTTTATATTCTTTAACTTATTTGAACCGCTTAAAGTTTTTAAAAGCAGCTTTTATTTAAACTATTAATATTTTTTTAACCTTTCTCGGAAACGTAGGTATTAATGAGTAACCAAATGCTGTCAAGTCTGAAAGTAGGCGCACTCTATATCTCAGACGTCAAAATTATAGTAACAGCTGACCACTAGAGTTGGGAATGTCGTACTAAGTCACTGTGATGAAAAATATTAGCTATTTCTGTACTTTATAAATGTACTGTATTGAACACTATAAGGACGTGTAAATCTTAAAGAAACACATTCTGTCAACTAGCTGAGGTGCGGGGGAGGGGGCTGTCTCGGTGTTGTGATTGCTCCGAAGGGTAGGCAGCTTTCTATTGGTTGATACTGACGGAAAACAAAGATATCTCAGTGCCAAATCACTCGAGGTGTTAACAAGATCGGGTCCCCTTATATTAACTTCTGTATCTATACTACCAAAAAAAAATTTCTTACTCTATGGTATATACAGAGTTGATATCATCAATTCATCATAGGAGAAGCAGGAAGGCGCGGAGTTCGATGTAGTCTGTTATTCGTAGGTTACACGGTCAGTTCAGTCCATCAGTTTGGTCCGGCTAAGACTGATGCCAGAATGATGGATGGAAAACACGGTAATAATATAACCATCAGTCCGTCAGTCAACCGGTTAGACGATAATTCTCTCGTCATTCTGAGCAGATTGCTTGGACCAGACTGAGCGTGTAACCTTTTTTTTTGAATTGACCTATGCTTGTGTCGAAAAGGTACGACCAATCAAGGTTCACCGGAAGACTCTACCTCAAAAAAAATCATATACCAACGCGTCTAGGGGCGGCTCAAGGGAGCTTCGGACCACGGCCTAGCGTGTTGATATTGAAAAACCGTGAAGGAGACGACGCCTGAGGGGCTCCGTCTCTGATTATAAATTCTGATTTTGGTTATGGCCGCGCCCCCGCCGGCAGGTACGGGCGTTGTTACCTGAAGGGATGCAGCCTTTGACTAAGTGTGTGCGTCAGTGTTTGATTGGTGTGTTCGTTTGTTGTGCAGAGCTGGTGTCGTCATACGAGAAGCAGGAAGGCGCGGAGTTGGAGGTGAGCGCGGCGATGTCGTGGCGGCGGCGCGAGCTGGCGGAGGAGCTGGGCGGCGCGGCGGCGGCCCGGGCGGCC
>CAOKYR010000321.1:0-32579 GCA_948473455.1 Teleiodes luculella | reverse complement strand
CGAAACGGGACGCAGTTATGCGTTAGAATGAGATACAGATACACCGCGCTCACTCTTGCGCATAACTGCGTTCCTTTCGTCTTTTGTCGCTGTCGCCAGTGAAATACCTGCCTAATACACTATCATAAAACATCACCTGGGAAAAAGTACTAGTAGAAATAAAAGAATCATCATCATTGTTAGCAGCCTACAGCCCTCTACAGCTGGACATAGGGCCTCTACGTCAACGGCGCTCTTCGGCAACAAATGTGACCACTGTACTTCCTTCAGCTTACTTATTCTAGTGGATTTCCTCGTTCCAGAAAAGCCGTGGGTCTTGGCTGATGCAACAAAATTGTTCATTCATTTGAGAAGGAAACTCTATTTACCATACACACGACCACAAATTCAAAGGCGCCATCAATAACTGTAGTCATACAAGGACAGCATGGGGTAGCACAATCACTCTTCACTACTGTATTAAACTACAGGCAGATATGAATAGAATAGAATAGAATAGAAAAACATTTATTTAGCGTAACTTTACAAATACAGACATTGGAATAAACAGTATAGCATTAAATTCTACACAAAATGACATACGAGATACACACAATACACACAAACAAAAATATACGCTAAAAAGGTTCTAGCTCAGCATATGTTACTGGCTAGGCCAGTAACGCTGTTATTCTGCTAGGGCCCAGTTTGGAGTGAGCGAGCGAGTACTCACAACGTGCCGCAACACAGCACAAAAATAAATTAAAATAAGTTAAACTATAAAAAACTAACACGATAAAATCTAAAATATATGTACCACAGACATCGAGAAGAGTACAAATAATATTATTAATTGAATACTAAGTAATTCTATATTAAACATTACTAGAAATAAATAAACAAATCAGGGCATCAAACAGAAAAACATAATCAACGCATTAACTTGTTTGTACGAGAGATCACTTCAGGCATCGAGCAAGCTATAGTGCTGGGTAAGTGTGGGTAGAACTTACAATTTGTTCATTTATTAAAAGATTTTTTAGTTCCCGTTTGAATCGAGATTTAGGCACTATTTTTCGCACGGGTGGCGGTATATCATTCCAACACTTACTCGCTCGATACCTGAAACTTCCGCGGAAAGCTGCAGACCGGTGTTGAGGCACACTGAAGACTAGTGAAGAGGATCTGGTTCTATCCATAAGCACAGCCCGAGACCAATCAAGTTTATTACGCAGGTAGGGAGGCACACCCAAATGAACCACATCAAACAAAAGACAGGACAAGAACAACTTTTGTCGTCCTCCCATCTTCAGGATCCTAAATTTGTTGAAATAAGGCGTTACATGAGTGCGAGGAGGGATATTAAAACAAAAACGAGCACAGGAATTTTGTACCCGCTGAATTAGGCGTTGTGAGCTTGCTTTCAGACATCCTCCATACACAGTTATGCAGTAATTTAATCTAGACATAACTAAAGCTTCGCAAAGCAACATACGGAGATCTTGGCTTATAAACTGTCGGACGTTATAAAGAACCCTTAATCTATAAAAACAGGAACGCACCAGATCCACAACATGATTCTCAAAATGAAGTTTGCTGTCCATCATCAGTCCCAGATTTCTCGCCTCATCAACACGCTCAATGGACACCCCATCTATAATAATTTGTGGGTTGGCGTCACAGAGTCGATCAATTTGTGCTTGCGAGCCAAGTGTCATATATTTGGACTTAAGCGGATTTAAGACTAGACCATTTCTTTTTGCCCATTCAGAAATACTATTCAAATCTTCATTAAGAGCGCCTACTGCCAAATTGACCTCATTTCGACCAACATCAATGTATATCTGTAGATCGTCAGCGTACTGGTGAAATCTACAATTCTTAATACAAGATGTAATGTCGGCGCAGTACAAGATGAATAGCAATGGCCCCAATATGGATCCCTGCGGAACCCCTCTCATAACAGGCTTTACAGAGGACTCCAAAGAAGTACCATCCGATTTCCGTAAAACGACTTTTTGAAATCGGTCACTGAGGTAACTATCAAACCAAGCAACTGCACCCGAATTGAAACCGTAATACCTCATCTTAGAGATCATGGTGGATATGTTTATGCAGTCAAAAGCACGGGAAAAGTCGAGTAGAGCCAGAAGAGTTCCTTTACCTTCATCCTGCGATGCAAGCACATTATCAACGACATCGAGCAATGAAGTAGCTGTGCTGTGATGCTTGCGAAACCCTGATTGATATAGAGGTATGATATTATTTTTCTCGCAATATTTCACCAGTTGACCGTACACAACCTTTTCGAGGATTTTAGACAAATAAGGCAGAATACTAATAGGCCTTAGATCTTTGACCTCATTAGGGTTGTTGATTTTAGGGATTGGCCTTACCAGAGCTGTCTTCCAGAGCGCTGGAAAGGTGGACGTCGTAATAGATCTATTTATTATGGCCGTGATTACTTTAAGAGTATGCGGTAAAGTTAAAACAATCATATCCATGTTGAGTAAGTCCACACCTGTTGCATTAGATTTAATAGATAAGATAATCTTAGCCACCGCATTCTCATCTACAGGCTCTAATTTAAAAATACTGTTACCATAACTACGCCCCTCAAAGAAGCTCTGGCCATCAACCGATGGATCGTTGTTACCGGGAACATTTAAAAAGATTTCATTAATTGCATCAGGATCTTCAAAAATACTGGGTAAATCTGGTTTCCCTTTGAATGGAACAACAGTTTGCTTAAGGTTTCTCCATAAGGTTTTAGGATTGTTAATATTGTCATTTATATGTTGGCTAAAATAGGCTGACTTTTCCCAATGCATACTAACACTAGCCAAGCTTTTCAAAGTTTTATAAGCTTCCTTGTCCGCAAAGCTACTAGATTTACGATATTTTCGCCAAGCCGCATCACGTAAACGAATGATGTAACGGACGTTACTAGTGAACCATGGCACCGTTTTGTCCTTGATGACTATATTTTTAATAGGCGCATGCCGGTCGAACAAAGAAATTATTTGCTTATTAAAAGTATTTACCATACAGTCCACACTGTCCAGACTTATTATACTGTCCCAATCCAAAAGCTTAAGGTCACGGTTAAATTCGTCCAGATTAATGTCTTTAATAGGTCTGTAACTAAGAATTCGAGGTTCTTTCTTTTCCTTTTTAATTTTAAACTCGACCATAACCATTGCATGACCCCCAAGTTCAGGAATGTGATTTACTGACACACTATGCACGGCAGCATCAGTACATACTAGGTCTATTAGCGTACTACTAGTCGCCGTAAAGTGCGTAGGTTCAGATACACAGTTATGTAAATTTGAGTAATTCAAAAATTGCCTCAAACGCTTCGTCTTAACATCCCCCTCATCAAATAAATTAATATTAAAATCTCCCAGAAAAACCACTCTGTCGAACCCGGAAAATGATGATAATGAGTCCGTTACTGCATCGAAAAAATCATCCACATTCAACCAAGGCGGTCTGTAGGCAGTACCCACCAGTAGGCGGCTGTGGTTCAAGGTTAGTGATAACCACATCTGTTCTACATTGCTAGACGGGTGGGGCTGCGTACGCGCATACACTCCACTCCGTACATAGAAGCCTACCCCGCCGCCGCGCAACCTGCGCCCTGCCGCCGCCGGCCGCGGAATGTGTCTCAGTCGATATCCGGGCACGGTCGGCGCACGGCCTTCCTCACCATCCCGCAACCACGTCTCATTGATTGCCAAAATATCTGGACACTCACGATTTATCGCCATTTGTATTTCATCATGTTTAGTGCCTAGGGATCCAGCATTAAATAGGCCAATCTTCAGAAATTTTAATTTAATCATTTATATGTACTAATTGAGAAAACAACAATTATATAATTATGCCGGACTGAGTCGTGTAAGGTCTGATATGAAGTAGAACACGATCGTAAGTAAACAAATACGCAGCATAGCCCATGATAGTGAGAGTGTATAACTATTATAATGTGACCATTACAATCAATACAATGTGGTAGTATTATGACAAAGTGGTGGTATAGTGTCTGTGGTACGTCATTACAAAAGCAGTGTCTATATTTATTGCATGGATATATTATGACAATGAAGCAAAGGTAAGCCAGTAAGTCAACTACGAGCCATGTAACATACAAGTAGATAAATGTATACAAATCGTGATGCAAGCTTAGTTCTGACATGATTGGTTGTGTATTTCTATGACTTACAATATTAGTCTTCATAAAATAAAAAATAGATTTTTTAAAAGTTAAAAACATGAGTAAAGCTATGTTTATATGTTTTATTAATGAATCGTTCAAAAAGAAAATAGACCTACGGGTTAAGCTGTTCACATTCTTGGCCGAAAACCCGGATTATGTCGGCCTCTGTTCGAAGACGAAATATTCGGGAACCAGGTTTATCAGACTGCCGGGCGAAGATGCGACCCTCCTTACTCCAGACAAAACTCCAGCCGTGTACCTTTTTAGCCTCGCGCGCCTTCGCGAATAGCACTCGGTTCGATTTAGTTAGTCTTTCATTGATATTTATAGACATAGGGACATGAGTAGGTAGGCCAATATCTGCAGTTGTAACTTCTCTTCGAATTCGCGCGGCGCGCAGCATGCTGTCCCGGGTCGCCCGGCGGGTGAACCTGACCACAATGGGGCGCGGGCGATCGGTCTGGCTTCGAGAAGCAGCAGCAGCTTCCTCTCGTCGCGGAGCTCCCACACGTGTCGCGGCGACCACGTCCCTAGGGTCCAACGTCATGCCCAACTTAGTAGCCGTGGCGCTCACAATATGAATCACAGACTCCTCCAAGCTCAGTTCGGGCACCCCCAGAATTTCAATGTCGTTTATTAATGATTCTTGCTCACGTTCGTTAATATTTGACTCCAGCTGGGTGATACTATTATAGCATTCCTTGAATTTAGAAGATTCCGATTTAAGATAACCTAATTCGGTCTGCAATTTAGAATTATCTGATTCCAATTGATTTACCTTGTTCTGTAAAGATTTTAAATTGTTTTTAACGTCCGTTATCTCGGAGGAAAGAAATTCGGTCGTACGTGTAAAATCTGTTTTTAGATCCTCAATCATTTTGCTCATTTCAATCTTTATGTCTCTAGTAATGCTAGACTTGAAGTCCTCCATCTTTACATTTAGAGCATTAAACCTGTCATCAAAATAGCTATAGAGCGGGTCAAGCGACGCCTGTGACAAAGCCGCAGCGGTTATCGACAACTCGGCTGCAGGTGACGAGAGGTTCGTCGTAGGCTTAGACATACTCACACCCCCTGAGTCATCCCCCGCCACCTTAATAGGAGTGTCATCCGTACACCGTCGTCTTGTGTGCACATTTTGGCACCTATCGCACACCCAGCAATGATCCACATCACCGCCCTTAGCCGTAATACATGGCAAATGATAGACATTTTTACAGGCTGAACAGGTTGCTTCCTTATCACCACGCTTTACTATCTTCTTACAGGCAGCACAATTTCTCATGTTGTTATTAGATATTATAGGAAGGTAGCGCGAAATAAAATCAGCTGATGCGCCGTACGCAAATGATCGATGTGTGAGGGAGAGAGACACAGCAATGCGCAAGAAGGAGAAAGCACTATTCAGCAACCAAGCTAAGCGGCCGTTATGAAACTATTTCGTCTTATTAATTAGGCACGGCACCCATAAAGCACTAATTCAACACTGTAAGTCACTCGCACTCCTAAACAGCTTCGATTCGATGTAAAATTATGCGTATTACACCAATTGTTTCCGAATATTTTATTTAAACAGCAGGACGTTGCGGACACATATGTTAACTCAATGACGCGCTCTCGCTCACTCCTCACATATGCTTAACAACAATGACAGGTTTACACCACAAGAGTCACTACATTATTGGAACAAGGAGCAATGCTTAGCTAGAAAGAAGATAAGGAATTTTAATTAACTGTCATTAGGATAATGATTGTTTACTACCAGTTATACAAACCACAGTAATAAATTCATCTAGAAATGTAGATAAAATGTAGGTACTTAATTGCCTTATTAAAAATCTCAAATGACCAATGATAGAATTTCTTTAATGACTTCTTTTAGTTAACTAATCATCTAAATAACATAGCTCATAATCAAATTCAGTATTTTAATAGTGAATTCATAATGTGAGAGTTGCCACTCCATAATATACCTTAAATTATAATAGGGAATTAATTTAAATTACCATAAAAAATTACAGTAAAATTTGATCCTATGGCCAAAGTCAAAGTCAAAGTCAAATAGTGTTTATTCAAAGTAAGATTTCACAAATCACTTTTTGACGTCGAGGCGGGTTCACAATTTGGCTGTCTTCTGTGGAGAAGAAAGGACTAGCGTATTCACCCGCCAATTTAATTAAAAGATTTGTATCTACTATCCAAATACACCAGACTCCTGATAAGATATCTACTACTCGACAATAAGCCTTCAGTAAACATCATCACAGCTGGACCAGTAGCATCTTGTGACCCTCACATTACCAACTGCGTAATATTAGCTGAAGTACAGTAGCCAGCACATGCGGCTGGACATGCTGACCATGAGAGTGCCGTATTCCATAGCAGTAGCGGTGAATTTCGTAGTGTGAATGTCCAACCGCATGTGCAGGCTTCAGTACATTTGTTACAAACACAAAGTCACTTTCTGTCATAATCATGAGTTCCTATCAAAGACACAGTCTTGCATCTTCCACCTACGTAACCACGAGGCCCGGCGTAAATTAAACATAGTATGGCGCGATGTGCCGATTGCTCACTGCCAATACCCCAAATATCTTGGTGTGACCCTGGACAGAGCCCTCACATACAAGCAGCACTGTCATAACACAAGGCAAAAAGTGGGCACTAGGAACAATCTGCTGCGCCGCCTCACTTCCACCAAATGGGGTGCCTCGCCTGCGGTCCTTCGGACGACTGGGTTGGCCCTGTGTTTTTCGGCTGGTGAATACGCTAGTCCGGTTTGGAGCCGCTCCACACACACAAAGCTGGTGGATACAGCTCTAAACGATACATGTCGCATCATTACAGGCTGTTTAAATCCAACTCCTGTCAGAACGCTGTATCCACTTGCTGGCATTGCTCCTCCGGACGTCCGCAGAGATGTGGCGAGTTCTACCGAACGCTACAAAAAGGAGACTGACCCACGGCACCCCATGTACTCCCACGTGCCGGTGAGAGTTAGATTAAAAAGCTGACACAGTTTCATCAAGGATGTGCTCCCCTTGAGTGGTGAAGCTTCCGAGGTCCGGCTCAATACCTGGAAGGAGAGATACCCCACGGCAACACTAACCTCGCATTCTGAAAGCCTCCCCCCTGGGCATGACTTGCCTTGGCCGACTTGGAAGTCTCTTAACAGTTTTCGCACCCAGGTCGGCCGTAGTGGAGAAAACATGCGTAGGTGGGGATACAGCTCGGAAGATGTTTGTCTGTGTGGTATCTCTCCACAAACGATGGCCCACCTACTGACCTGCCCAGCGTGCCCCAACACCTGCACACGCGAAGACCTTTACAATGCCACGGAAAATGCTGTTTCCGTGGCGTAGTTCTGGTCTTCAAAAATTTAGTCGCCGAATCGACACGAAAGAAGAAGAAGATCATGAGTTAATGGACGAAAAGAAAGAGGGAAGATGCTGGGTCATCTGATACGACACGATGACTTTATCAAAAACATAATTGAAGGAAAGACAGAAGGGAAAAGAAGGTCAGAAAGTCAACTTTGGAAAAAGAGGACGACCTAGAAGAACATATATGGACCAAATTAAGGAAGGAATAGATGTTGTGTCGTATCAGGAGGTCAAACAGAGAACAGAAGACAGGACAGAATGGGGTAAACTCCACCGACAAGAGTGTGGTTCTTAAGTGTGAAAAAGAAGGGAAATCTTTCAAAGGCAAACAAGAGATTGTTTCAGCAGAGTACGGCCAGAATGAACATCTTGATGTATCACCACTACACAGTTTATATCATGCCATACCATTCATACAATGTGCTACTCCTTAGGGGTGGAATCAACAGGCTATTATTAAAAGCTCAATAAATGTATGACAAGGTAAAACTATGGATATAAAGGTGTAGTAAGTATATAGCTTAATGTTTGACTGCTGTGAGAGATACTACTTGAATGTTTAACTTAATCTTAGATACAGGAATCGTTCCAGAACAATGGTGCAAGTCAGATATTGTGCTACTGTATAAAAAGGGAGACCCACTGAATATTTCTAACTACAGGCCAATCAGTTTACTTACAAGCATGTACAAACTATTTACATCAATATTACTTAGTCGTATATCACCACAAATAGACAACTTACAACCAGTTGAACAAGCAGGATTCAGGTCAGGATACTGTACCATAGACCATATCCACACTATTGAACAAATAATAGAAAAATACATGGAATTTAGAAGGCCGCTTTATATTGCTTTTATAGATTTCGAAAAAGCATTTGACAGTATCTCTCACAGCTTAATATGGAAAGCACTACAAAAATGTCAAATAAATAAAAAATACATCAAAATAATCAAAAACATATATTCTAACAGCATAAGCAGGGTGAAACTGGAAACAAAAGGTAAAGAATTTCCAATTGGGAGAGGCGTCAGGCAAGGAGATCCTTTGTCACCTAAGCTGTTTATTGCCGTTTTAGAAAATATATTTCAAGAACTGAACTGGGAAAAGAAAGGCATAAGAATACAAAACAACTACCTTAGTCATACCAGATTTGCAGATGATATTGCAATCTTTGCTGATTCCGCAACGGAGCTAGAAGGAATGATCTGCTCTTTAGCCGAGGAAAGCAATAAAGTGGGCCTATGCATGAACATAAACAAAACAAAAATTATGTCTAACTCTGCCAAAAAACCAGTTAAAATAAGGGACCAGAACATTGATTACGTTGACACATACATATACCTGGGGAAACAAGTATCTTTTAAGGAAAACAATAATGAGGAAGAAGTAGACAGACGTATTAACATGACCTGGAAAAAGTTTTGGGCACAAAAAGAGATCTTAAAAGGACCCTACAATATAAACCTAAAAAAGATAGTTCTAGATACTAATCTTCTGCCTTGCCTAACATATGGTAGCCAAACCTGGGTATATACTAATAAAATCAAGAACAAAATAAGAACATGCCAACGAGCAATGGAGAGAAGCATTCTAAAAATAAGGAAACTACACAAAGTCAGAAGCACTAAAATAAGGGAAAGGACTCAAGTAATTGACGCATTGAATTTCGCTTTAAAATCCAAATGGAAATGGGCTGGACATGTAGCACGACTTAAGGACAAAAGATGGACACTGAGGACAACAACATGGAAGGGACCTGTAGGAAAAAGAAGAGTAGGAAAACCGAAGAAAAGGTGGACAGATGACATCAAGGAAATTGCAGGAAAGGAATGGAACAAGGTAGCCAAAGACCGCGACCAATGGACGAGTATGGAGGAGGCCTTTACCCTGAAGGGATCTGTTAGTAGCAAATATTTAAATGTAAATAGAATGTAAAAAACTTTGTTAACAGAAATAAAAAGGCTTTAGGGTAAACGCACCGGTTATCGGCCGTTTTAGCGACTTGTCGACTTCAGTATACATTTTTGTCATGACGTATTAGCAGTACAGACTTTAAAATATTTTTCTTATCACCCTAACATATTCTAGTTTCATAAAATACAAATTTCATAGATGAATCTTTAACACGTAGTTTACAAAAAAAAAGAAATCAGAAAAACTGCAAAAACACTGGTTATCGACCACTTGACTTAGTTATCGACCGCCTAAGCACCGGTTATCGGCCGCCTAATTCAACAATATAAAAACAACTCTTATGAGAAGGACAGAAAGTTCATAATAGTATGAAATTAAAACAATATATGAGCTAGAAAATTTATGTTACATAATATGGGCCTCTGTTTACATAATTAACATCTTTATGTAAATATTGCTTGAAATAAATGGATTTATTATTTATTTATTTATTTATTTAATATAATTCAGAAATCAAAGTAAAACATTAATAAAACAAAAACAAAAATGACAATCTTATAACCAGCCCCGAGTCATTCTTAGCACAAAGGTGCACATGACGCTAGCAGCATAACCGCCCTGAATCGCGATGGCTAACCTTTGCACCAGGAACCAGTCGGAGGAGCAGGTTGTGTGCGTTCCCTTAACATTTGCCCCAGTTTGCCCTACCAAGCGTTTAGCCTCCACACCCTAACTACCCATGGTTTCTACTGCTATCGGGACAAAGTGGTAGCGCTGCTCCAGGGCAAGTACGTCGCCCTGGAGTCCAGGGCGACGTACTTTCACATCATTTTAGACGCCGCGTCTTCGGCAGCAGCCGATGGAGAACGGACGGTGCGACTAAGGTTCTCATGGCTACAGTGTTGACGCACGTGGCGTCCCAAATTAGGCTCTTTCTATTTTTCCAAGGCACCAAAGTCAGCCCGTCCGGTCTTTTTCCGTCGGATCTGTCGAGACTCGGAGTCTTCAGTACGCAGGGAAAGTCGGCCGAAACAAAAGCTCTGCGGACAATGTCGTTGAGAGCGTGATGCCGCAGAACCTCCCTGTGCAACGACGACAACTCAGAGCATGATAGCCATCGGCCTCCACCATGGAGCCGCAGATGCGTAAGTGGGATTCACACACCTTGCAGCCCAGACGAAGGGCCACCGCCACACGCATGAAGGAGTCATCATACAGTAATGTGCCCAGGTGAGGGGAAGGCAGAGCATGCAACCAAGCCCAGGAAGGCAGAGGATTCATACTGCGACACCGCAGTCTTGCTTTGTCGACAGCTGTAGCGTTCCCTAATAAGTGCTCCTAGATCCGCTTCGAACCCACCTCATCCCACGCCCTCTGAATACTCGTATGCGCCCTTACAGTATTGACGCTCCCACGTTCTGGGCCGACCAAGTTGAAATGGCGCCCGACACAAATGGGATGCTTACCTCGGAACCATCGGAATGCAGTATTACAGTAACGAGATTCGCAACACCATGTGCGGACGTCAAAAAAGCCGGCAGTCCGACATCACCCGCACGCACAACGTACTTCCAAACCCCCATGGCGAATCGGAAGTGCAGCCTGGCTCCACTGAACTTTGTCTAAGGAGACGTTGAGACCGGCTCCACCGTCGCTCTCAGTGCCTCATCAAAAGAAGTAATCTCCTCCGAGCAAAGCCACGTCGGGGCTGTCCGCAGGAGATACGTGAGTTTCGGAAGAGCGAAACACATGCGCAACAAAATCATCACAACGTGTGCAGAGAGATCTCTTAAAAGACGTTCCTGAGCGGCGAGGAATAGCAATGTGCGAGAAGAAATGGCTTCGGGAACTGCATCAAGATAAATGGGAGAACACAAAAGGTTAAAGTTGGAAGATGATAGTTCCCTAAGGTCAGGTAGATAGAATGGCGGAGAATCGAGCAAGGTGTGTTTGAGCCTCAGTACTACAGGGGAAGAATTCACACTTGGAAGAAGCATTGACAACCAGACCAAGGTGGGCAAGTCGCGGGATAAGGTTCTCCAAGTCCCGGTACACTCCGTCTGGATCACCCCCTATAGTCCCATCATCCAAATACCACACGTTGAGAGGTGAATTTATACTTTTGATGACCTCTTGGATAGCCAGACTAAGGACCAAGGGCCCAAGTGGATCCCCCTGCTGGGCTCCTACCTGCGAAAGAATGATATTAGAGCCGTAGAAAAGAT
Source organism: Teleiodes luculella (assembly GCA_948473455.1). Classification (NCBI taxonomy): domain Eukaryota; kingdom Metazoa; phylum Arthropoda; class Insecta; order Lepidoptera; family Gelechiidae; genus Teleiodes; species Teleiodes luculella. Next base: position 20,850 of record CAOKYR010000321.1, on the reverse strand, counting down.
TTGAAGGGACGCTTACACTTGACTCAGAAAAAGATAGTGAGGGAGTTTTATCTTTCGCAATACGATTCCCACACCTGCCAGAAATGTACACACATCATGATTTTCCTCGAAATTTTTTTTGTTAGTTCCTCTGGTCGAAAACAGGTTTGCTGTTTATGAGTTACCGGCCTGTTTGGCTCCCTATGGCCGGAAATGGGTTTAAATTTTTGTAGTTATCGGCCGTCTTGTATTACCTACGGCCGGAATTAGGGTCAATTTCGACTAATTATCGGCCATCTTTTATACCTACGGCTGAAAATAGGTTCAATATTAACTAGTTATCGGCCGTATAAACATTCGTGTTTTCGGATGGTCATATCTTTGAAAGTATTAGGCATACCGGTGGCCGGAATCTGGTCGTAAAATCATAAAAATGTACTTGTATCTAAATGTATCTTATAACAAGCTGTTATTTAAAAGGTGTTAAAGATGAAATTAAATAAAAATACCACAAATAAAACCAGTTTGCGACCCCCCGGTCGATAATTAGATTTTGGGGTTTTTTTTTTTTTTTTAAATCAAATTTTTATTGAGGCTTTTGACGCTCTTGGCGACAATGCCAGCCTCATAGTTTTGGACGATGGTTTGGAGAACCTTTAACGGTTCTTAACCGACATATTATAAAACAAATACAACAACCTCGCATCTTTCGACGATGAAGAACTTAATAGCACATTTACCTGCCCACCATGCAGGCCCAGAGGGAACATCCTGTTTCTAAGGTCACGATTCCGATCACACTCCACCAACAAGTGGAAGATATCTTCTATAACATTACAATAAGCACACAAAGGTGACTCTCTCCTCCTGATCATGTGATAAAACTTGTTGAGTGGAACATGACCGGAACGTAACCTCATCGCTGTGACTAATAAATCTCTAGAAAGGTTGGCATCGTCAAACCAAGGCGTCAAATTAGGCTCGCTATTTAAGGTTTGATACCATATGCCCTTTGTGGCAGAGCGTTCAACAAAATGTTTCTTCCACCTTTCAATACAAATACTTTTAGCAATTTGAAACACCTCTGAAAAGTAAGGCTCACAGGTTACAACCTGACCATCATAAACTGCTTCACGAGCCAATCGATCCGCAGCCTCATTACCACTCAACCCGACGTGCGAAGGTATCCATTGCAATCTTACATTGCAACCCATCTTGTCAAGAACATTAAGTACATTAAGGATTTGATATGCAATGGGAATACCTCGCACACCCGTCACACAACGAACCAGATGCTGCAGAGCACTTTTTGAATCCGTCAAAACAACCACTTTGCGGTATCGACTAGACTGCACATAGTGAAGTGCTTCTAGTAGAGCAAATAGCTCGGCTCTCATAATAGACATATCTCCGCGAAGTTTCACCTTGAATGAGTATTGAGTCTGGGGATCGACAAATGCAGCACCTACACCCTGATCACTCTTAGATCCATCAGTGTATAACCAGTGATAGCCAGAATATGTGCAATTCAAATCTTGCAAGGTGAGTGATTTTAAATTTGAAATGTCATAGTTACGTTTGGCAGACGATAATCCCTCAACTTGCAATCTGACAACTTTTTTAATGTCCATGTAGGATAACCATACGTCCGAAAGAAACATCTCCAAACACGGACTTGTATACAGTTCCTTCTCTTTAAAAATAGAGTGGATTTCAATAAGCATAGGTACATTCTTATTTCTCCAAAAATTACTAACTTGCGAAAGTTTTTCTATTTTGTCAAAATTATCATTAGAGAGTGAAGCGACCCTCAGCCAGTATCTGCTTCCAAGCCAAAAACGGCGAACAAGCAGAGGAGGTATACTCAGTTCACTCTCCATGACATGAATTGGAGTGCTACGTATAAAACTGCCACAAATTCTCAATGCCCTGTTTTGTATTATACTAAGTCTATTTAAATGTGTCTTTGCCGAATTTCCATATAAAAAGCTACCATAATCAAGACGACTTCGAATAAGGGATATGTATAGTCTTCGTAGATGTTTGGGATGAACGCCCCACGAACTTCCCGCTAATACTTTCAACACATTGAGAAGCTTGTAACATTTTTCACACACCTCCTTAATATGTGCACCCCACTTCAATGAAGGGTCAAGCCACATTCCTAAATATTTAACTTTTTTCAAATTTTGGAGTTTACTATTGTTCATACTAATATCAACATTTAAAATTTTCCTTGACTTGTTAAATATACATATACTACTTTTACTCTCAGACAAACTAAGACCAATATTACTTAACTGATTCGTCAATGCTGAAATAGCATCGTTAAATACAGTTTCTACATATCCAATATTTCCGTAAAGGAATGTCTTATACAAAACAAAGTCATCCGCATATTGAGAAACATTTACATTTGATATAATATTGCTGATATTCATTGTTATGATATTGAACAAAAGTGGTGACATAGGGTCCCCTTGAGCCAAACCTCTGCATGTATATCTACTAATACTTTTATTGCCAATCAACATAGTACAATTTCTGTTAGAGAGGAAGTTCCATATGTAACCACATATTTTATGTCCAATACCAATACTTTCTAGAGTGACTATAAGTGGAGCTATATTGACATTATTGTAAGCATTGGTTATATCAACAAAACAGGCTATCGTTGCCTTATTATCAGCGAAACCAGTCTGAACATCAGCAACCAAACCAGTAAGATTATCCAAACTTGACTTGGCGCGCCTAAACCCAATCGTGGACGGAGGCAATAATTTATTGTGTTCAATGAACCACTCCATTCTCTTCAGTAAAATAAGATGGAAGAGTTTGCATGGACATGACATAAGAGAAATGGGCCTTAACGCAGACGACGAGTTAGGGTCACGTCCAGGCTTGGGTATAGGGACTATCAACACATCCCTCCACTGGCTAGGAACATCACCAGTATTCAAAATGAGGTTGAATAAATCAACAAGTACTAATTTGGCTTTCAATGGAAGATTGTATAACATAGAATAGGATATATTATCTGCGCCTGGTGAGGTGTCCTTTCGTTTGATACAATTGTTAAATTCAGCCAGAGTTATTTTGGCCTCTAAAATAGACGAATGAACATTTAACAAGGGAGGTTGAGGTTCCTCAACAGTATCTGGAGTAAGAGTGTATAACAATTCTTTGGCTTTTGAAGGATCAACAGAAGCATATTTACTCCCTCCACCTTTCATCCATCTCATTTTACGCCACATGTCAGGAGAAGACGTTTCATGGTCAATGCTAGAACAAAAGTCAGACCACCCATCAAACCTAGCCTTTTTGGTTAACATGGTTGCTTGAGAAACTTTCTCTTGATAGTTCTTATAGTTATCAGGAGTAGGATTACGTCTGACCTTTGCTAAAGCAAGTCGCCTTTCAGCTACAGCCTTTGATAGAGAAGAATTCCAATATGGCTTAGGCCTGAATCTAGTATCCGGATCCTGGCTGATCTTAATCCATGGAATGGCCACGTCAGCTGCAGATTGTATTATATTGATGATAGAATTATAACAAACTTGAACCTCATTAACAAATATCCAATTCTTGAGATCTTCGACAATTGTTTTCTGAAATTTTTCCCAGTTTGCTTCCTTAAAGTTCCTCTTTTTTATATTCAACCCTGTCTTCTCAAAGCCAAAGTTCATTTTGATGAAAAGATGATCGCTTCCCAGTGTTTCGTTGACAGTTTTCCATTTGAAGTTAATAGCTACATCAACAGATGCAAATGAGACATCAGGAGAGGTTTGCTGTAATACACCGTTAACCATCTTTATGCGTGTATGACTGCCATCATTAAGGCACACATAGTCATTTTCAAACATTGCTTGATAGACTTGTTCTCCTCTTCTGTCATTTTTCACAGACCACAACGTGTGATGTGCATTAAAGTCTCCAATAATAATAGTTTCTGAGTTATACAGTTGAAATATACTATTCCAGTCATCTATGGTGGTATTGCCGGAAGGTGGGCCCGGACAATAAATAGATACAATATGCTTAAGACCAGGGACATTAAGAACCTCTAGTATGAGAATCTGTATATCAGAATTGGAGATTCTGTGGAATTTTTGATTGGATTTGACAGATTTATGAATTAATGCACAGACCCCACCATATGAGTCATCACGATCAACTCTGAATATATTGTAATTACTAATGTTTATAAAGTTATCTTCAGATAGCCAAGTTTCACTGATAAATGCCATGTGTATTTTTTCTTGACATAAAATAAGCTCCAAATTACGCCGTTTTGGATATAAACTATTTGCATTCCATTGAAGGATATTCATAACACCACGCTGCCTTTCAATATTTCTACGATGATCCATTATAAATTTGTTTTATAAAATTAAATATTGTTTCTGTATTTATATATTTAGCCAAACACCTCCTTATGATGACTTTAATAAGAGTAATTGTCATATCAATTTTTGTAGCAATATCATATTTTGACAAGATTATTTCTCTCACACGTTCTAAAAATTTCTCAAGTAGAGATGTCTTCCTTGTTTTGGTTTTATCTTTATGGGCTTTTTCCTCTTCTGTATCACTACTTTCACCTTCATCACTACTAGAATTAAATAAGTGCTCATCCAAATCTTTCTTGTTTTTATGTTGTTTCCTACTCACTTTCTTTTTATCTCTTATAAATTGTGGAGAAGAATGGCGTTTACCATGAATAGTAGCTGGTTCCTGGACCTCCATAGCCTCTGCGATTTGATTATCAATACTACTCCCACTAGCTACATCTGCATAAGAGAGAATATTTGTTCTGACATCTGGAACGGAGTGATCCACATTATCCACTTCTGTATTTATATAACATTCTCTGTTATTTAAGTCTCTTTTTTTCTTTAATTCATTAATAGCATGTAGGGCCACCTTATATGCACAGTTGTTCTTGGCCATATACATACGTACAGTTTTTTCCCGTAAGAAGGCTGGACATAGACTCTTAAATAAAGACATGTGTGCCCCTTTACAATTCACACATTTAAATTGGTCAGTCGTGCAGTTTTCATGTTCTCCACCACATTTCGGGCAACGCTGTGATTTAACTGGACAAAAGTTTTTTGTATGGCCATATTTCCAACATTTTGAGCACTGTGTAACAGGGAAAATATATGGTTCCACCCTCAAACGGCAACCATATGCTTTAACATATGTTGGTAGGGTGGCCCCTTGAAAAGCAATACGAATGGTCTCACTTTTCACCCATTCTCCTTTCTGGTCTTTTTTCAAAAGGCGCTTGACATTCAAAATGCCCACTTCACTTTCAAGAATTTCTTTTAATTCCACATCTTGTAACTCTATATCTACATCTCGCACTACACCATATGAATAAATTACATCATTGGTTTTTCTGCAAATCCACCCCTTATTTACTATATTTTCATTGGTCATAAAAGAATCAGCGGCACTACTATTTTTAAATCTGATGAGAATCTTGCATGGGTTTTTATAAGTCACTTTTAGAATATCTGGTATATTCTCTGCCTTCAGTAACTTAGCCACAGCCAATTGTTTAGGGAGTGGGTCTTGAGATGAAACTGATATTTCATAAAAAGCGGACTCTTCTTGACTAGCTGAGGTCGATGTCATTTTCATTTCATGTGATGGTGAACGCCTCAAATTGCGCTTTTTCCTATTTGTAACCATAACAAACCCTTCATCATCTTCAGCTGCACTTAATTCCTCTCTCGTTCTCTTGGAATTGATTGGAAACTCATGACTTTCCTCAAACCTAACCTCAAAACTATCATCTTCGTTTAACGGATTATGAACTGGCGAAGAACCAAGAATTATTTTTCGCACATCCCTAGGGCACAAATTACTAGTATCGACACTGGGAGGAGGCTCCCCTTCACTAGGTTCACTCATAGTATTAAACAATTTCACACACAGAAAATTGAGGGTAGGTTAATAAAAAGTTATAATAAATCGTAAAGGTGTCTGCACGCAATGACGCCTGACGCGAGACTGATTTTGGGGTTAATCGTGAACGTGTTCACCGGCCCCCGAAAATATCGCAAAAGTATAAAGAAAAGTGAATTTTAGTACTTGAATATTAAAATTTAATATACCAAACACCCACAAACTAAGCCAATTTGCAATTAAGCAATATTTACACCGGTAAACTTACCTTTTAAAGTCAATCCACTACTAATTTTTTTGCTATTTTTGGCATGTGTCTGCACTGTAAATTTTCAAATGGCGACTGAGCGCATACTGTTCTGTCTTCGGGATTATGCCGTCGGTCATAGAATCCTGAAGTTCGTCTGGTTCGAATGGCGCGATAATTTGAACAGTAGAGTTCGTTAAAAGTCTATTATTCAAGATAAAGCGCGAAGTGGTCGATAAGGGGTACATGGTCGCCAACCGGTACGTTTACCCTATTATTATTATTATTATTATTATAAGTATATAGCAACATACTGAAAATGTAAACATACTAATTCAGGGTAGGCTAATAGGCTTACCCTGAAGTTAACCCTCTGCCCAGCCCTTGACGGAAACTTAATTAATATTGAAGTTGACTCTCTGACCGAGACAACTCCAGGAGTTAATATGCACAGACAGACATGCCCTTCGCAAAGCTCTCTAGCACTGTAGAAGCCTTCAGGCGTATAACTTACAACAGTAACTGACAAATTATGAGGTATAATATAACTTACAGTAGGTCGGGCGCGGCGGCGTCTCCTTGAGCGTCCATGGCGCGCCTGCGAGGGTTGCTGGAGCTGGTCCGCTGCTACTGCTACACTGCTCCTCTACGAGCACTTCACGCGCACTAGCTCATAGCCACTACAACTCCGTCAAACAAAACCTTGGTGGAACCTTTGTTTTTGTACCGTCTGTCTGACAAAGCTTGACGAACTCAGAATTAAATTCGTAACAATATACTTGTTCTTATGTGGTTAATCAAACTATTAACTATGTACATAATTAAATTAAATTCAATTTAAATGAAAAAGCTGCACACAATTTCCAATATTTTCCAATTACAATTTTTTTTTTTTTTTAGTTTCTTTCTCCCTTGTGGGAAAGGCAAAGGGATCTAAGCCCATACAGCCTAGTCTTTAGTAGTTTCTTGCATTATCCAAGTTTAATGTCTTCATCTTCAGTCATTATTTCTTCAGTTTCATTTCGTCATCTTTAGTCATTTCTTGCATCTATGTCAAACTTCTTCAGTAGTTTCATTTCTTGTTACGGGATCATTGGAATGCAAGGGTGGTTCTTACATTCCAATGATACTGAAGTTTAACGCGGGGTATCAAACCAGAAACAGCTAACCACTCATTATTTCTCACTTTCATTGAATAGTTCTTCTTTAACGGCACATTATCGCACTAATTCCACCATATTAACACCACAATTACCATGAAAAACTATAAACATTTCCAATTCCAATATTTTTTTTAATTTAAATTGTCAAAAAATCTGTGTTGCCATTACCCTCACTAAAGATTCGTCCAATCTGTCGTCCGCCGTCCTCCTCGTCTCGTCAGATCAGACAGAAGGTAGCTTTATTGCGTTTTTGTTTTATTGTTAAAACTGTACCTATTTCTTTTTTGCCCTTTAGTCCCGGCAGACGTCGTGCGTGATGCAAAAATAACATGAGTTGGTGAGAAGATGATGATGTCAATTACAATATTTATTAAAATACTGAAATAAGACAAACCTGCATGCAACTGCAACACTGTTTTCTTTCAATAAGCAAAGAAGTTAATACATACAGCCTCGTTTTGTTTTCAGAAAAAATCACCGTCATAAATAGGATTGCCCTTATTATAACATAACATTCTTGGTGAAATATTGTGATAGCAGAGTAATAGAATAGCAGTCTATTAGTCTAGCTAGAAACTAGCTAGACCCACGCTAGACCACATAATGTGTGATGATAATGTGATTGATTCATTTAACCGCCACCTATTATCTTCTTTTAATACTCATCAATCCCTCAAAGAATGGGAACTTGGATTAGAACGCTAACAAAATACATGATGGCAAGTTAATTCTTAAAATTTTCATCAGATGGCACTTTTGCTGTCAAAGTAAATATAGTTAAATCTATCTTTCTATAATATAAAAAGCGGCCAAGTGGGAGTCGGAATCGCCCATGAAGGGTTCCGTAGCTGCCAGTAACATAATATAAAGTTTTTGTAGTTCGTTGTGACTTTGATCGATGTTTTCATAATAGTGAAAGGTAAATTGCGGTTCACGATTTATGACGTATTAAAAAAAAACTACTTACTTAGATCTCGTTCAAACCAATTTTCGTTGGAAGTTTTCATGGTAATGCACATCATATTTTTTTTTTGGTTTTATCATTGTCTTATTTTAGAAGTTAGAGGGGGGGGACACACATTTTTTCACTTTGGAAGCGTCTCTCGCGCAAACTATTCAGTTTAGAAAAAAAATATATTAGGCACCTAAATATCATTTTTAAAGACCTATCCATAGATATCCCACACGTATGGGTTTGATGAAATATTTTTTTTTTAGTTTTAGTTCTATGTATGGGGACCCCCTAAATTTATTGTTTTTTTTTCTATTTTTGTAAGAAAATCTTAATGCGGTTCACAGAATACATCTACTTACCAAGTTTCAACAGTATAGGTTTTGAACTCTGCCTTCTTAGTTTCTTATGCTTGCATAGGGTGCTAAGATGCCGGTCCCAAGCCCGGGTAAAAGAGGAGGGCACCAGAGGCGCACAGTAATTCCACAAAGATGCAGTAAACGGTATGCTAGGTATTGCTGTGTGACCTCCCCCACAAACTCGACGACGACAGGACGGGAGACTATGATGATGATGATGATGGACAACGCGCTTTTCAAACGTACTACCCAGGAGGGTCCCGACGCAACCGCCGGGGAATCCCTCCTCGAAGATGCGGCACCGACGAAAGTCGCCGGTGGCGCATCTTCGGGCGGTCCCCAATCGTATTCTGGGGGGGGCCAAAAATCGCGAACGCCAGACTTGGAAAAGATGCTTAGGAAGATGGAGGACTACTCACCTCGCCCCCGCCGCAACCCTCGGGAAGCGGTGTTAGTGCGATGAGGGGAGAGGATGGAAAGGGAGGGAGTCTGAACCCGCCGCCGCTCGCTGGCGAAGGATTCAGACTGTCTCTCTCGAAATCCAAAATGCGCAAGCTGAGACAAAAGGCTAAAAAAGAACAAGACGCCGGAGCATTGGGACCTGAACCTGCAAAGGGGACGGAAGCTCGCCGAGGCAAGACCAAGCGACAAAATACAGACCCGGATGACAAATCTGAACAAAAACCGGCCAAGCGACCACTACTGACAGCTGAGGGACCGAGGAACTCTGCAAAAGAGCAGAGCGACTTGGCTCTCATGATATTCAGACAGGACGGAGAACTAGTTAACAAGGCCTGTGCCTCGGCAATCAGGAAAAGACTTAGAGACCTGATCAAGGCCGGCGTGAAAGCCAAAGTGGCGGGAAGATGCATGTCGTTCGCTACGTCGGGATTGGTGTCAGAGGGATTCTTCCTTCTGACCCCTCTAACGACGCTGGCGAGGGACTGGGCGCTCGCCCAAGACTTTGGTGAACACGAAGGGGCCAAGATCTGCATACGATCACTAGACAGAGACAGGGCCTCGATTTGGGTTCCAGGCAAAAAGCAGGATCATTTCTTGGAGGACATCCTAGACATCATGGCAGGTCAAAACGATTATCGGCCCGAACTAAGAATCCCTGAATGGGTACTAATAGCCAGAACGGAACTCCCACTAGGGGAGCGACTTGTCGTCGGCATACCGCAGGGAATACTGACGGAAGCCAACGACCATGTGTGGGTTTGCCTGGAAGCCACCCAAGTCGGCCGACTTATTAAGAATAAAACCTACAGACAGGAGACGGAGGGCGCGGAGAATGAGGGCGCCGAGGTGGGGTCTGGTGGAGGGGGCACAGTGACTGAACCCGCTGTGCGGCCTCCACCGGAGCCGATGGAGACGCCTGTTTACGCCGTACCCTCCACCTCACGAGCACAACACACCGACAGCAACGACAGCAACGACAAGGGAGGCTATACAGGGACTACGGCAAGTTCGGGCAACCGAACGAACCAGAACACCTGAATAGGTACCCAAACAGACTAGACTAGACCGGACTAGACACACACCACACATATACAGAAACACTTCATAATGGACACACACAAACATACACTAAACACCAACAAAAACACACACACACTAAAGATACTTCAGCAAAACCTGCAACACTGTAAATTGGCCACGGCCGAATTCTGCAAAATTGTTGTGGAAAAGAGGATAGATCTGGCCCTTCTGCAAGAGCCATACGTTTACAAAAAACGTGTTGCTGGGTTGGGAAACCTAGGAGGAGAGATACTCTATCACCATGGTGAGAATGATCCCAGAACTTGCATCTTTGTCAGCAGAAGGGCCAGGTCACTAGGACTAATAGTATGCGAATGTTACAGAGATCTCACAGTTGCTCAAGCCACATTACCGATGGAAAATGGCTCCAGACAGAGGGTAGTATTCATGTCGGCCTACATTCCGAGTGAAACCGACTATGTGCCCCCCCCAAAAGAACTAGAGGACGCCACAGCAAAATACCGAGGTAAGAACATTCCTTTTATTATTGGGTGCGACGCCAACTCACATCATAAGGCGTGGGGTAGCACCGACTGTAATGCTAAGGGAGAAGTTCTACTAGAGTACATAATGACACATAATCTAGAGATAGCAAATGTGGGAAACACCCCCACCTTTGTAACCAGAAATCGGAAAGAGGTACTGGATATAACTCTATCCTCCGGATACATAGGTAAGTACATAGGTAACTGGAGGGTAGACACCACAGACCCATTCTCTGACCACCGCAGAATCACCTTTCAGATAGACTGCAAGATAGAGACACAGAAAATTAGAAATACACGTAAAACAAACTGGACACTGTTCGACACAATCATGAGCGGATACAATCCAGTGGGCCATGGTGTACCTAGGACTACGGAAGAAATTGAAGAAAGATCCTCCAATCTAGAAAAATCCCTCGTCGAGGCTCTGCATCAGGCATGTCCTGAAAAGGAGCTATAAACGGCAAGGGCCAGGCCTGGTGGAACAAATCACTACTCAAAGACCGGAAAAAAGCACGTAAGGCTCTCAGAGTCGCGCTGAAAAGGGGCGACCAAGAAAGCTGGGACGCTTATAGGGAAAAAAGGAATGATCTGCGGAATAGATGTCGCAAAGAAAGCAAAACCAGCTGGAGAGCGTTCTGCGAAAGCATAACTGACTACCCGGAGACAGCCAGACTGATCAAGGCTTTAGCCAACGATAAGAATAGCAAACTAGGGAGCATGAATATTGACGACAATATAATCACCGAGCCACAAGCAATTCTGGAAATCATGATGGAAACACATTTTCCAGGATGCTCCAAAGATAACTCAGAGTATTCAGAAACAGAGACGACACCAACAATTCACGATGTGGACAACATAGTCACAGAAGAACTAGTAAAATGGAGCATCCATTCCTTTGCGCCCTACAAAGCCTCAGGACCCGACGGGATATTCCCAAAGATGCTCCAACAAGCCTACAAGTATATTAAGGAGGACCTGGTGGACTTATTTAAGGGCACATTATCCACCGGTTACATCCCTAAGAGCTGGAGGAGGGTTAGAGCGGTATTCATTCCCAAACCTGGGAAGGAAACTTACCAAAAACCAAAATCCTTTAGATGCATTAGCCTATCAGTCTTCACGCTGAAAAGCCAAGAAAAACTGGTTGACAGACACATACGCAGCAAAATAGAGAAAGGCATGAAACCACTACATGTCAACCAACATGCATACATGGAAAGCAAATCCACGGAGACAGCACTACATAATCTAGTGGCCAGAATAGACGACAGCCTGGCAAAGAAGGAATCGGCAATCGGCTGCTTCTTTGACATAGAAGGAGCCTTTGATAAAGCAACGTCAATGGCAATAGAAACATCACTATCAAGAACCGACATCGAACTTGGAGTAAAACGATGGATAATGAACATGCTTAAGCACAGAACCATCACGGCCGAACTAGGAGGGACAACCTACACAATCAGAGCGAAGAGAGGCTTCCCACAAGGGGGATGCCTATCACCGCTGATGTGGTGCCTTCTCCTGGATGACCTACTAAGAGCAATTGCGCGCATGCACATATACATGCAGGCATACTCAGATGACGGAGCAATACTAGTTACAGGCAAAGATCTGAACATCATGAGAAACATTGTTAACATGGGCATCAGGACCGCACTGAAATGGTGTCGGGACAGAGGACTTAACCTCAACCCGGAAAAAACAAAAATAGTTATATTTACCAATAAAAGAAAGAACACAGATATAAACCCGATCAAGATCGATGGGGTCAACATAGAAATGGTAAAAGAAATAAAATATCTAGGGGTAACGTTGGATAGCAAACTATCATACAACTCCCACATAAAGTCACAGTGTACAAGGGCCAAAATTAGCATGATGCAATGCACCAGAGCAATAGGAAGGACATGGAGACTGAGGCCGAGCATATGTCACTGGATATACAAAGCCATAATCCTCCCCAGATTACTTTACGGAGCCATAGTATGGTGGCACAGAGCAAGAATTAAAAAGAACCACAGGGAACTAGAACAAGTCCAAAGACTCGCAGGTCTCATGACCACAGGAGCAATGAAATCTACCCCAACTGCATCACTGGATATGATCCTTGGATTCTATCCACTAGATCTGGAGGTTAAGAAAAGGGCACTAGAACAATATTACAGAATAGAATCCTGCGGATACTGGATGAGAAATTCCACAACAACAGGACACAAAGAAATAGAGAAGGAATTCAGGGAAAGAATGTCTTTGATCCTAGCAAATAATGACCTGATCAAGAAACAAAGAATATTCGACAAGAAATACAAAGTACACATTGGCCCCAGATCATCATGGGAGCTAGACCATCACAGCAGTATGATGACATGCTTCACGGATGGGTCTTGAAAAGAATCCACGGGACTATCAGGGGCGGGCATATACATCACAAAACCCAACTCTGCCCTCAAGATATCTATAGAACTGGGAAGGTATGCGAGCGTATTTCAGGCAGAGATCCACGCCATCATGGAGTGTGCCCGCATAAGCAAGGATACACTGGACAAAGACACGGATGCGGTGCTGATCTACAGCGACAGTCAAGCAGCCCTCAAAGCTCTTGACAAACCAGAAACGGTATCAGCACTGGTAAGGGAATGCAAAATAAACAAGCTAGCCACAAGCGTGAATGTCTGCATCGCCTGGGTGCCGGGCCACCAGGGCATCACCGGCAATGAGACGGCAGACGAACTAGCCAGGGCAGGCGCGGAGAACACCTTTATGGGCCCCGAACCGCGCCTCCCAATACCACAGAGGATTACAAAAGGAGTCATCGACAGGAAGATCAGGGAGGAAAGCAACGCCAGGTGGAAAACATCCGAAGGCAAGCGGCAATCCAAACTGTTCATAAAATCAATGGACAAGAGAACAACAAGACTGATACTACAGCACAACAAAAGGGACGTGAGACTAATTACAGGCATAGTGACAGGACACTGCACTCTCAATAGACACCTTGCCATCATGAAGATAATTGAGGATCCGAGCTGCCCGGAGTGCGGCGAAGAAGAGACCAGCCTTCACTTTTTAGCAGAGTGCCCAATGTTCTCACTGCCAAGATGGGAGACATTTGGCTCGGATAGAATTGATACGGAAGACTTGGGCGAAATAACACCAGGAAAAATACTCAGCTACTGTAGAGCAACAGGAAGGTTTGTGGGGGACATGACGCAGAGGCTGCAGTAGACCAGCGCCTCTTCTGGTGGTGTCACGAGGACGAGTGCGGGGAAGAACCACTAGTCTCCGCGAACCCAAGGGGGGTGGGAAAACTGAGAGGTCGAACCAGAATCCTCGGCGACTCGAAGGTTCTTGCCGGGGTGCGGCGGGCGGTTGACGCGGGGGAAGCTCGGCTGTGGGGCAACCACGTAGTCGCGGCTATCCTATCGCGAAATGCTAGCCTGTACCCGTACCCCTAAGCGGATCCGGAGCGTCGACGGGGCATACGGAAGACGGCCAATCGACACCTCCCGAAGGTGAAGCGCGGAGTTGGGAGGGGAAACCTGCACCTACGTGCACTTGGCACCACCCGGCTGGGATTAGGGGTGAAATGGTTCTTTTCTACTAGAGCAGGTCACCCGTCTGCGCCTCTCGCAGACGTCCCTCCTTTACATACATCATCATTTCAGCCGAAAGACGTCCACTGCTGGACAAAGGCCTTCCCCAAAGATCTCCAAGACGATCGGTCCTGCGCTGCCCGCATCCAGCGGCTTCCCGCGACCCTCACCAGATCGTCGGTCCACCTTGTGGGGGGCCTGCCCACGCTACGTCTTCCGGCGCGCGGTCGCCATTCGAGAACCTTTTTGCCCCAACGGCCGTCGGTTCTACGCGCAATGTGCCCAGCCCACTGCCACTTAAGCTTAGCGATTCTTCGGGCTATGTCGGTGACTCTGGTTCGCCTACGGATCTCATCATTTCTGATTCGATCACGCAAGGAAACTCCAAGCATAGCCCTCTCCATCGTTCTTTGGGTGACTTTAAGCCTTCTTATGAGGCCCATTGTAAGCGACCACGTCTCGGATCCATAAGTCATCACTGGCAACACACATTGGTCAAAGACTTTTGACTTGAGACACTGCGGTATTTGGGACGAAAAGATATTGCGCAGCTTCCCGAACGCTGCCCAGCCGAGTTGGATTCGACGATTGACCTCCTTCTCGAAGTTGGATCTACCTAATTGGACTGTTTGTCCCAGGTAGACGTAATGATCTACAACTTCGAGAGATGAGTCCCCAACTTTTATTGGAGTGGGTACTACATGGGCGTTCGACATGACTTTTGTCTTCTCCATGTTCATCTTAAGACCCACTTGTTGGGAGACTCTGTTAAGGTCATCGAGCATTGTGCCGAGGTCCTCCAAGGTCTCAGCCATGACTACGATATCATCGGCAAACCGAAGGTGAGAGATGTACTCGCCATTGATATTGATGCCATGTCCTTCCCAGTTCAGAAGCTTAAAGACATCCTCCATTGCAGCGGTGAACAGTTTCGGAGAAATAACGTCTCCCTGTCTCACACCCCGCTGCAGTTGGATTGGTCTGGAGTTCTGATCCTGGAGCCGGACAGACATGGTGGCGTTCTCATACAAACACTTGAGCACCTCAATATATCGGTAGTCGATTTGGCACCTCTGAAGAGACCGCAGCACTGCCCAAGTCTCAATCGAATCGAAGGCCTTCTCATAGTCCACGAACGCTAAGCATAGTGGCTGGTTATACTCCTCGGTCTTCTGTATAACCTGCCGCAGCGTGTGGATGTGGTCTATGGTACTAAAGCCCTTTCGGAAACCGGCTTGTTCGGGAGGCTGGAAGTCGTCGAACCTGCGCGCGAGACGATTCGTGATGACTCTCGAAAACAATTTGTAGATATGGCTCAGAAGCGAGATGGGTCTGTAGTTCTTCAAAAGGGTTTTATCACCCTTTTTAAAGAAGAGGACCACCACGCTTCTAAGCCACGCCTGCGGCGTTGTACCTTCGAGGATGACGGAATTGAACAGTTTCTGAAGGGCTTTCAAGACCGGTGTACCACCTGCCTTCAGAAGCTCAGCAGTTATTCCGTCATCGCCCGGTGCCTTATTGTTCTTTAACTGTTTGAGAGCCATCCTAATCTCGTACAGGCTGACGTCCGGGATGTCTTCGGTGTAGTGTCGGGTTAGCCTAGCTCTGGGGTCAGTTGCAGCTTGGCTGACAGGTGTCCGTGTTGTCGTGTACAGCTGTCCATAGAACCCCTCGATTTCCTCCAGTAACTCAGGCTTAGATGACACGTACACGGACCCTCCTTTACATACATACATACATACAACAGTATAGGTATTATAGTTTCGGAATAAAGTGGCTGTGACATACGGACGGACAGACAGATAGACAGACAGACAGACAGACAGACATGACGAATCTATAAGGGTTCCGTTTTTTGCCATTTGGCTACGGAACCCTAAAAATGAATCGAAAAATGTGTTGGTAAGTATTTGGTATTCTGTGGCATAACTCAACAACGCCTGGACCAATTTTACCAATTCTTTTTTTTTTATGTTTGTTGAAGTCCAAGGATGGTTCTTAAGGAGAGAAATTAAAAAAAAACGTCATTCCGACCGAGTTTGATTCCTTGTCGAGTACGAGTTCGTTCGTTATATTACGAGTCTGTGTCGGTTCTCAATGCTGGGAAAAGGCCTCCCCTCTAATATGACATGAGCCCCATGAGCATCTGTTCACCAATCTTTGTATAGTTAGGTCGTGTCGTGTCCAAGTCTAGAGGGTATGGTATGCTCTATACCTATAGGTAACAGTTTTTCCCGTGGAAATGAGACATTTTCCCGCGGTAAAAGGTAGCTTAGGCTTAGCCTATGTTATATTACGCAGGGTGGATACGCAAAATAGGCGCGTTTGGCCACAGAATACCAAATAATAGTCCCTGTTTGGCGTCGAGTTGCGGAAAATAGCCCGTTTTAGTCCAGGAAAACTACGCAAGGCTAGTATGGCGATCGGAAATAATACCACCAATACCAAGCATAAGACACAATTTGTGGTGCGCCCTTCAGCCAAACTATTATTTTTTGTAGTAATAATAGTAAAATCTGTTGGATTTTAATATTAGGTATTGACTTTATAAGAGGAAAAAAAGAAAAGTCTACCACTTTTTATAGGTACCTATAATGTTTTTTTCCGTGCATCAATAGCTAAGTAGGTACATAAATATGATACAAATATACAATTATATAGTTGGATTATAGTATGTACGTGATTTAAAGTTATATCCTAACAGGAATTAAACGAGATCTGAGAATTATATTTTTTTACAGTAGCTACATAAATTCCATTAATAATATTTCTTTAATGGCAAATTTAACAGGCGAAAACTTGTAAATGGCTTTAGTTCCCATCCATTGTTGCAAATCGAAGTTTTATGTAACTAGCTGTAAGTTTTCCAAATAAAGTAAAATAAAATAAAAACATTGGTGGTGTATTTTTGTTGGATTTTGATAGTTATATTATATATCGTCGCACGTAATCTCAATTGGCGTAAGGGACAAAATGGCAAAATGAGTTTTTTACATTTTCTTGTTCAGCTCGCCGAGCTCTATCTGACTGTATATTTGAAATTTTGATATCTCTTTAAAAAAACCCTTTACGACCTGTAAATTTTCATGCCCTATCCAGATTTATTTGACAAAAAGCGAGGTATGGTTCATTTATTAAAAAAATTTAGGTTGTAAAGGCCTTTGGCTAAGTAAAATTATGGCAAATTAAAAATATTGTTTCTTACAGCCACAATAAAATATACTTCAGATGTATATTTGGGTCGTAAGGGAACTTTGAATCGACGAGTTGTACTTTAATACTCTAGTATTTTGCTAACTAGTTGCTTACGACACAAAATACTGCAATTTAAACCTTTACAAGGCAGTGGCCACTATATTGCCACCGTAATTTCAACCTTATACCCTTAACATAAAGTTGAAAACGAATGCATTTTATAAAGTTGTTTTGCCTTATAAAGGGTTAATGTAGGTACATCAAATAGCGGTATTGCACGTTATGTCCCTACATTTTTGACAAATTTTGCTTTACGTGGGTAGTTTAAGTATTATGTATGAGAAAATTATAAATTTTAAGGCTGAAATAATTTGAATTAAAGAATTCTGTATCGTCAGCAACTAAAAAATATTATTACCGTTAATATACCGTTGATTTTGTAATAATTCACACATTTCACTACAGCTTACCAATCAATATTAATTAAGATAGGTATTAGTATTTCAATAATCACTCAAAAACTTTGTGATATATTGTAATTGTGACTGACTGAAGCGATTGGCTGTCGAAAATTAAGAAATATTTATGGATTTTGTTATAATGACAACTTTTTTGTCTCTTTATTGCTTGTATAATTTTAAAAATATATATTTTTTACTCTTTTAGTAAATAGTTTTTTGTATGTGGCGTACTACAACCGCCTATAATTTAGTCCACTGCTATGGCTTCTTCTTTAGAAGCTGTCTCCCTTCAATATCCCAAAAATTTGTACAAAATAAAAAAAAAGTGTAATAAAAGTTATATTTTTGAATGAATAATTCATTGAAATACCAATAATTGCCTAATTCATTGTTGAAATGTTCCATAATTACAAAATTTGTCAGATAAAAGTGTCTTTTTATATATTTTTTATTATTCACGACCTTAATTTCTGAATTAAAATTACATATTCGTCTTTTATTACCCAATTTGAGGTAAAAATATGTCAAAAATGTGAGGACGTAAAGGGCACTAACTTCTTTATTCAGCTGTTTTCAACATTTTGAACTCTGCGGGTAGAAAGAGAAAGGAAATATAGATATTGTCTTCTTTAAGGCATTTTTTATAACTTCAAAAACAAAAAAGTTATAAACAGATTTCTGAAAAAAAAATCGTTTTTTGGTCATACTGTAAAGTAGGGGTTTGTCCCTTACGCCAATTGAGATTACGTGCGACGATATGTTACCGGAAATGTATGAAATCCGTCATTGTATACAATTCCTAGGAAATGTATACAATGCCTAAAGTCGCCCGGAAATATGTGAAATAAATGATATTAGACACATTTCCTAGGAAATGTATACATTTCCTAAATGGCAATCGGAAATGTAATACATTCAAGGTGTCAATGGGTAAGCGGGGAAAGCCTACTCGTACATAAGGGATATTTACCTCCCTGCACCAAAATAAGTTCCCCGCCCGATATCCCTCCACTCACTGGATCCCGTAGGCACCGCCAAACTCCGCCGGATGGTGTTGCGTGGTATTCGATGAAGCATAAAGACAATTTTTCTTTGATTTTCATTTACGTCTGGTGGTTGTCTGTTATAGAAATTAGAGCCACGTCAGTTCTTTGGAGTGTCCCACCTGTGGTATTGCGTTAAGCGACCAGGCGAACGCTTGCGCAAACATTCAGTGCCTATGTACCAGCCATAAATATTTAAATTTTAGAAAGCCCTAATAAATATTTTATATTTATGTTACCTGGGTGGCTTTATTTACATAGTTAAAAAAAGGCTTTTGCTTTTACATTGTGGCTTATTATTTACTTAAACGAGACTGTTTACATATCAAATCAAAGTTTGAGCTTTACAAGCTTTATTTATAGTTTTTGTGCTAGATATGCTGTAAAAAATAAAAAAAGCTAATTTTTAAAGTTTAATTTAAAAAAAAAAGCTTACAGAAACATTATGTTTCACCGTATAATTGTTGCATTACTTCAACGAGAGCCTTGGAAAAACATTCTAATTGTCAGTTTAACAATGATTCTCACTTTAACAGGGAGCTTTGTTCATTTTATTCACAGAAAGCATTAGTTTTATACATTTCCTAGTACAAGTTCGGAATTTTATACAATTCCTAGGAAATTCATACATTTCTTAAGATATGTGTAAATTAAATGATCTTTGGAACATTATTTCATACTTTTCCTAACGAGCTCCGGAATTGTATACATTTCCTAGGAATTGTATACAATTCCTGGGTTTCATACATTTCCTGTAACATATATATTATATCTCTATCACGACATGCATTTGGTTGCTTATTATTAATTTCGCTAAATAAATTAGGACTATAATCGCATTTTTTTTAATAGGGGGCCTTAAAGAAAAAAAAAGATGGATTCGTAATTATAGTGTCAAGAAGGATATACAAAAATACAGCGTTATCAGAATTAATGTTTTGCAAAACCGTAATTTGCCTGGACTAATAGGCGTACTCTATCCCTCTCAGAAATTTTTCAATTTATACTCTAAGGTATACTCTAAGGTAAGGTATGAAGTATAATTTTCCAAACTAGAATGTAAGTAAAGTACTCATACCACCTCATACATCTTATTAAATGGACTGGACCGATAGTATATATCGATGTGAAAGCATTTTTCTTCAAGATGAAAGGGAGACTTTTCGTGCTTGTTTAGTCGATTTATAAATGCCAATAAATTATGATTAGGTACTAGTACTCGTATCATAATGCATTGTATTTTTTACCCTGGGAAAACATCTCATTCCATTTCCACAGAAAAAAAACTTAAACCTAAGTTGCTACGCTGCTGGAATGGGAGGAAGCTCATGATTAAAATTTAACCTTTGCTTGGAGGGAGGCCTTTGGTTGGATTGATAATTAAGACACCAAGTGACGGTGGTCACCATTACTCATTAGTGATTTGAAGTTCTCGGGAATATTCCCACCGTTCCCTAACTTGCCGTTCAAACTGGCTGGATGTCGTCGGCCAGATTGATGTTTTCAGGTTAGGTACCTATCAACCCCGCTGACCACCCTACCGATCCTATACTATACTGACTCATCATAGCCAACCTGAACCTGAAACGGAAAGTAGCATTCCTAGTGTGGGAATATTTCTGAGAACGGCACATCATAAGTGGTCGTAGTCATTATAATAAAGTAATATACTATCTGTTTTCCAAATTTTTGAATTTTCTGATAGATGTTGTATCCGTATAAATAAGTGAATAATAGAAGGCGATAGAAGTCACAGGTGGCAAAAGAGGCGCCCCATGATAAGGTTTCCTAACTAATGCATTCAGGTTCAGGTAAAAACCACACACGGGCCATAGGCACAGCACAGGTTGGTGTTGTGTTGTTGTTGGCTGGAATGATAGAACAACAATGAACTTTTTTAAATAGGTAC
>CAOKYR010000320.1:0-17196 GCA_948473455.1 Teleiodes luculella | reverse complement strand
CAGAAACAAAAAAGTTCAAAATGGCGGCCATTTTTTCCAATTTTGATGTCAGATTCGTCATCGGAGTCCACTGGGGACCCCAGATATCGATTTTGGAAGCAATCGGACCAGAAACAAAAAAGTTCAAAATGGCGGCCATTTTTGCAATTCTCATGTCAGATTCGTCATCGGAGTCCACTGGGGACCCCAGATATCGATTTTGGAAGCAATCGGACTAGAAACAAAAAAGTTCAAAATGGCGGCCATTTTTTGCAATTCTCATGTCAGATTCGTCATCGGAGTCTACTGGGGACCCCAGATATCGATTTTGGAAGCAATCGGACCAGAAACAGAAAAGTTCAAAATGGCGGCCATTTTTTGCAATTCTCATGTCAGATTCGTCATCGGAGTCCACTGGGGACCCCAGATATCGATTTTGGAAGCAATCGGACCAGAAGCAAAAAAGTTCAAAATGGCGGCCATTTTTTGCAATTCTCGTGTCAGATTCGTCATCGGAGTCTACTGGGGACCCCAGATATCGATTTTGGAAGCAATCGGACCAGAAACAAAAAAGTTCAAAATGGCGGTAATTTTTTTCAATTCTCATGTCAGATTCGTCATCGGAGTCCACTGGGGACCCCAGATATCGATTTTGGAAGCAATCGGACCAGAAACAAAAAAGTTCAAAATGGCGGCCATTTTTTGCAATTCTCATGTCAGATTCGTCATCGGAGTCTACTGGGGACCCCAGATATCGATTTTGGAAGCAATCGGACCAGAAACAAAAAAGTTCAAAATGGCGACCATTTTTTGCAATTCTCATGTCAGATTCGTCATCGGAGTCTACTGGGGACCCCAGATATCGATTTTGGAAGCAATCGGACCAGAAACAAAAAAGTTCAAAATGGCGGCCATTTTTTGCAATTCTCATGTCAGATTCGTCATCGGAGTCCACTGAGGACCCCAGATATCGATTTTGGAAGCAATCGGACCAGAAACAAAAAAGTTCAAAATGGCGGCCATTTTTTCCCATTTTGATGTCAGATTCGTCATCGGAGTCCACTGGGGACCCCAGATATCTATTTTGGAAGCAATCGGACCAGAAACAAAAAAGATCAAAATGGCGGCCATTTTTTGCAATTCAGACGTCAGATTCGTCATCGGAGTCCACTGGGGACCCCAGATATCGATTTTGGAAGCAATCGTACCAGAAACAAAAAAGTTCAAAATGGCGGCCATTTTTTCCCATTTTGATGTCAGATTCGTCATCGGAGTCCACTGGGGACCCCAGATATCGATTTTGGAAGCAATCGAACCAGAAACAAAAAAGTTCAAAATGGCGGCCATTTTTTGCAATTCTCATGTCAGATTCGTCATCGGAGTCTACTGGGGACCCCAGATATCGATTTTGGAAGCAATCGGACCAGAAACAAAAAAGTTCAAAATGGCGGCCATTTTTTCCAATTTTGATGTCAGATTCGTCATCGGAGTCCACTGGGGACCCCAGATATCGATTTTGGAAGCAATCGGACCAGAAACAAAAAAGTTCAAAATGGCGGCCATTTTTGCAATTCTCATGTCAGATTCGTCATCGGAGTCCACTGGGGACCCCAGATATCGATTTTGGAAGCAATCGGACTAGAAACAAAAAAGTTCAAAATGGCGGCCATTTTTTGCAATTCTCATGTCAGATTCGTCATCGGAGTCTACTGGGGACCCCAGATATCGATTTTGGAAGCAATCGGACCAGAAACAGAAAAGTTCAAAATGGCGGCCATTTTTTGCAATTCTCATGTCAGATTCGTCATCGGAGTCCACTGGGGACCCCAGATATCGATTTTGGAAGCAATCGGACCAGAAGCAAAAAAGTTCAAAATGGCGGCCATTTTTTGCAATTCTCGTGTCAGATTCGTCATCGGAGTCTACTGGGGACCCCAGATATCGATTTTGGAAGCAATCGGACCAGAAACAAAAAAGTTCAAAATGGCGGTAATTTTTTTCAATTCTCATGTCAGATTCGTCATCGGAGTCCACTGGGGACCCCAGATATCGATTTTGGAAGCAATCGGACCAGAAACAAAAAAGTTCAAAATGGCGGCCATTTTTTGCAATTCTCATGTCAGATTCGTCATCGGAGTCTACTGGGGACCCCAGATATCGATTTTGGAAGCAATCGGACCAGAAACAAAAAAGTTCAAAATGGCGACCATTTTTTGCAATTCTCATGTCAGATTCGTCATCGGAGTCTACTGGGGACCCCAGATATCGATTTTGGAAGCAATCGGACCAGAAACAAAAAAGTTCAAAATGGCGGCCATTTTTTGCAATTCTCATGTCAGATTCGTCATCGGAGTCCACTGGGGACCCCAGATATCGATTTTGGAAGCAATCGGACCAGAAACAAAAAAGTTCAAAATGGCGGCCATTTTTTGCAATTCTCATGTCAGATTCGTCATCGGAGTCCACTGGGAACCCCAGATATCGATTTTGGAAGCAATCGGACCAGAAACAAAAAAGTTCAAAATGGCGGCCATTTTTTCCAATTTTGATGTCAGATTCGTCATCGGGAACCACTGGGGACCCCAGATATCGATTTTAGGAGCACAACACGCTCTTTTTCAAAATAAATAAGATTTTTAGCCCAATTTACGCCGGGGCAACAACATGCAACAGTTGTCGCATGCCACATAATTAATAAACAAATATTTTAGCAAAAGCCAGGGCAACACGCCGGGCCAATACTTTTCGCAAGTTAAATCTGATGATATGATGATATGCTACAAATTGCTCTACGCGCTCGCAATGCGGGCGGAATTAACCTGGTTTTATATCGGTTTTTGATCCGTTCGCAACGACATTTCGCTCCGAGCGGAATGAAAAGAGCGGAATGCAAATAACAGGTTAAATACCGGTTTTTAGCGGTCTTCAAAATACCGGTTTCAAGCCCTGCTTCAAGGGGTCTAATCGCGACCAGAAAATCGAATCGAATTTTATGGCGTGGCTTGGACGAAACATTAAAGCCCGATCGATCGATCAGAGAAATAAAAAACCTCGCCATATTTGGCGGAATTACAATGGAACTAATTTTATAATGGAAATTCTTGTCATACAAACAATATAAAAATATACATGCGGCGGCCCCCAGAGCAGGTTTTTTATCTGGTCGGGCTTTAATAAAAAACCTGCTCTAGGTCTGCTATCGCCAATGGCACAGAATACGAACTTGCCAATCAAATGGTCTATTTAACTAAATGGTCAAAATAAAAAACCTCGCCACATTACGAAAAATGAAATTAATTGTATTAGAAAACTTCTTGTTATAAACAAAAATATACACGTGGCAACCCCAGAGGATTTTAAGGTTTTTAACTTTTCTGGTCAGGCTTGTAGCCTGCCAATAAATACAGCGCGCTGAATTGAATTGAACTAAAACAAATATTTTTCTTATAACATTTATTTTTTTATTATCTAAAATACAGTCTTCAATAAATAATGATACATGAATATTGCTTATTATTTAACGTGGTAATAATATCACAAAGATCTCGATCCATAAAGGATTCTGTAATGATTTCAACAATTTAATTTTCCTTTTGATGAAACAAAAGTAATCAATCAGCTTATTTTTATAAAATCTCAAAACAATATTTTATATGGAAAATTAAGGAAAATAGGCGATTGTTACTATCATTTGCCATTTGCCCTAATAAATCTAAAATTGATAATTATTTACCCAGATGAGGATGTAAAAAGGTTCATATCCGGTTATGAATAGTGAAAACACTTGTAAAGCCCGACCAGAGAAATAAAAAATCTCGCCACATTGCGGAATTTCAATGGAACTAAATTTATAAAGGAAATTGTTTCCATAGTCATAAAAATATGTACGTGGCGCCCCCAGAGCAGGTTTTTTATTTCTTTGGTCAGGTTTTAATCCATATTTCCAGAAGAGCTTGATGAAGTAGCAGTAGGGCCTACTATGTAAGTAGCGACAGGCTGAAGAAGAGAAACTGTCAAACGCGACATAGTGCCATTAGAGCCATAGTAGTTCTGTCAATATGTCGCGTTTGACAGCTTCTCGAGCCTGTCGCTACTTACATAGTAGGCCTACTGGAGTGACACCGCCTGGTTATAAATTTCCTCCCTTTGACAACACCGAGAGCCGTTGAGCTGAAACAAATGAAGATATGGTTAATTTGTACATGCGGCTAGACATGTTGATCTTGAGAGCGCCCGTATTCCGTAGCGATAGGAGTGAATTTCGTAGTGCGAAAGTCCAACTACATGTGCTGACAGAAGCCAGCATTTATTTCTATTCAGACGAAAGCTGGCCTTGGCTCAAAGCTTCTCTGACGTCTTCAAGTGCTTTTAAAAAAACTGTGGTGAATAAATCCATTTGACATTGATTTAGTATACATTAGCACTGGTCGGTCACTCCATACAGCAAACATGGACCCCCCATAACGTGTGCATGGACATTAGTAACATAGTTACACTTAACTATGGTAATACGTCCATGACAGCAAACGAGTTTTGACAAGCTACTTCTTTTTGAATAACAACTGAATATCAAGTACTTGTGAATGGCGCTAGGCGCTTTGTATGCACACCCCCTCCACCCCCTCCACAGTCCCTTGCGCCTGCGGGGTGCGGGGCGTGGGGCGCTATATCGGGCGGGGGGGGAGTGCCAAGGTGGGGGGGGAGTGTCCTGCAGGGTAGGGTTAGTACTATTATTTTCTTCTGTGGTCGTGGTGTGGTTAAAACAATGAATGCTCAGAACGCATCATGGCTTTTCTTCATTGCCACAACGCATTGAGATCGAATAGCATGTCAGCCACGACGCGAATTTCACTATTTGGTCTTTCGGTGATTGCCACAACGCGTCGTGCGCGTTTTCATTAGAGCCATAACACGAATTTCGCCATGTGGATGTTTTACTGCGACCACAACGCGTTGTGAGCACTTTAACCGCTCACTGAGCGTTTTCGATCTTTGAGCGTAACATATACATTACCCATGCATGGTCCAAGAAAACAAGGTCTAACCATTAGACCACGTAACTTGACACAAGCCTACGTCATCATGCTGTTCATCCTTATCGAATGCGTGTTAATAGACAAGGACGATCAGCATGATGACGTAGGCTTGTGTCAAGTCACGTGGTCTAACGGTTAGACCACAGAACATTTAAAAGAGGTTAGAATGGCGATAATGCGCCGTCCGTATGAAATCCGGTGTCGCCGATTCCACCCCACCTTTCACCTCCACTACATCTGTACTTCAATAAAGATAAAGTTTACGCACATATTTGCAATTTCAAATCTAGCCAATCATAGCGCCGCTCAGTCACGCGATTTCAAATGGAAACGAATCGTACGCATGCACGCATACCGATGTACATTTTTATAGCTAAGTGTGAGTTACACAGCGCGATCGCGTCTTTGCGTGGAGTATGAGCGTTTGCTCATAGTCTTCCTCTTTTAAATGTTCTGTGGGTTAGACCTTGTTTTCTTGGACCATGTACATTACCCATATCGTGCGCGTGGGGGCAACACTTCATGTGTTCGGTGATGAGGAGTTTGAGCACCGCCTTCTCCGCGATGAGCCGCTGGTTCCACTCGCGCAGCTCTCTGTTCTCCTCCGACTGACGCCGCATAGCGTACTTCAAACGTTCGCTGCAAACAAACTATACTTACAAACATTTCATATAATACATATATAATAGACTAGCTTCCCGCCGCGGCTCCGCCCGCGTTAACTGTTTTTTTCTGTGGGAATGAGGCATTTTACCGCGGTAAAAGGTAGTCTATGTTACTCAGGGTGAATAAAGCTTTCTAATAGTGAAAGAATCTTGAAATTGGTTCACTAGTTTTTGAGTTTATTCATTACAAACACACACACACACACAAAAATACAAATCTTTCCTCTTTAAACTCGTAATATTAGTATGATAATGGCGGCAACACACCGGAAGGTGAGCGTCAGAATAAAATATTTAAGGGTTCTGACTTTTGGATGACCACCTCTCTGTATTGTCTAAAGGGATCATAATAGTAGATTGTATCATAAGGGAGCAAAATAATATTTTTACGGCGAGGGCGCTTTTTTGAATCCAGAGCGAAGTGAGGGATTCTAGAGTAGAATCCTGAACGTAGCAAGGGATTCAAAGTACGTCGCCAGAGCCAAAAATATATTTTGCGCCCGAGTGATACACTCTACTTTTCATCACCTACTATGAGAAAATAAAAGCGCCTCATATTTTATTGTAATATTATTATTTAATAAAACATAGAGTAACAACTAAATTGAAATTAAATAGTATCCTTTATTAAAACAACTAAAAACTTATATTTACATTTGAGACATTTTCGCAATTATGAAAATTTATAACAAAACAATGAATTTCTAACAATCCGTGAAAATTTACGAAAACGCGGGCTGTAGTTCGCGCTTTTTTAATTTGTTTTTTTTTTTCATTCATCCGGCGGCGTGACTATGGGCCGTCGTACCAGCCAGTCTTTATTCAAACAATATTTGCGTTCGATTTCTTTGGTGCTGAACACTAAGATGTTCCAAATTCAAAAAGTGCGTGGCAAAGATAATTGCGGCGCACTTATAAAGAGGATTAAAAACTCATTACTGGCAATTACTGCCCGCTAAAAGTTTCTTATAGAAAACACCACCTTTGGGTGCACATAAAGGCGAACCAAGTCGTCCTTTTCGAATAGATGGGATGAAAAAATATTTACAGGGCACCAATTGGTGGTGTCTTTAGTGCCATCAAACTCTACACAGTCAAATTTAACTAGCTGTTTAATAGTGATAGCACGCAAAATAGTGATAGTACTAGTACTCATGAAACTGAACATAGGTTGAAATCTAACAAATAAAATTCAACTTGTCATACAATGTGGCTGGTCACGTGACTGAAGTTTATATAAAAAGTAAGTAAAGTAAAAGTAAAGTAAGTAAAGTTCAGTTTCATGACAAGCAGTTAAACATGGTGTATAATAGTATGACATGTGAGTAACTAAAATATGACAAAAATTATATTGATTTAAGGGTTTCTTACCGATATCTTTTGGAAGCGGCGCATCTTCTTTCCAATTCTTCTCTCTGCTTATCGGCAGAGACAGGACTGTTAGAATCTTCTTCAACCATAATAATATCATCGTCTTCTTCTACTTTACTTCTTAATTCTTCTTTCCTTCTATTCTCTTCTATTTTGTTTACAACATCTTCCTCAGTTAAATATTCATTTGCTGTAGGTGGAACTATTTCATCTTTGCTAGCTATTTTACACGGTTTACTAATTAATTTAGTTTTCATGCCTATTTTAGGTTTTTTTATTCTTACTAAGTTTTTACTACTCATTACCATAATTTTATTTTTGGCAGTGTTTGTTTCAGAAGCTATTTTAGTTAAAATAGGTGTAGGAAGTTTCACTTTACCGATATCATTAACGTCAGCTATTTTTGTTATCGGTACTTTATTGAGATCATTTCCCGTTAGGGGTGTACCTTGTTGGTTAACCAAAGTAACTGGTATTAAGGTTCCTGCTGGCATATTAACTGTACTAGCTTGATTCATCGGTTTACTAGTTTTATTATTAATATTAGTTTGATTATTTACATATGTAACAGGATTTTTTATATTATTTTTTAATAGACTGACTCTCTTCGTGATTCTGTTTCTAATAACTTGTTTCGGATCTGGATCAACAACGGGTTTCATTTTGACCTGTTTGCCACCAGGCAGCTTTATAACAACTTCATAGTCTTCAAGTTTAGCATCGTTTTGAACCCTTTCATCTTTTATTTGGATACTGTCAGTCCGTTTCGGCATAATTCTCGGCATGAAACCACTCTTCTTTTTATTCAATAATCTGGTTATTTTTACATGTTGATTGTTAGATATTCTATTTGACCCAATAATATTCGCATCACTTTTTGTTTTTTGCACGTTTCCAACACTTACTGTTGCAGTCGATCCCAAATCGGAAGTTAAGCTATCAACTACAAAATCGATTGACTTTTGACTCATTATCGGTAATTTATCTGGTTGTAGTTTATTATTATCCAATAAATTATCTTTGGCAGTCTTACCAGCATCAGTATACACCAATATAGGTATTTTATTATTATCGACATCCTTCCTAACTACATTACTTTCTATCGTAATAACATTGTTTTTGTAAGAAACTGTTTCCACATCTTTCTGTATGTCCGTATGTTTGATTGTGACGTCATCTGTGTTTACTATACGACTAATTGTAGTGACTTCGTTGGTTAGTTTTGATATGGTTCTGGTTTCAAATTCTTTTATAGTGCCAGACTCGTCACTGGAGCTTCTGTAAATAAAATGGAAGAAATCAGTGAATGTGTCGTAAATAATATTTGAATTTCTTGAGAATTTGAGAATCTAAGTTGAGATGGTGTGCACTGAAGACTTTAAACCTGTGTCACTCAAATGGGAATCAACATCTTAACTAATAGTAGTTGATTGGTGGCATGGGCAACCAATGCTGTTTATTTTGTTGAAATAATATGTCGGATGTCGGGACATCTTACACACAGCCATCTGACCCCAAACTAGGCAGAGCCTGTACTATGGGTGTCAGGGAGTTGATATACATATATATATGAATATACAACATCCAGACACAAGGCAAACACAAGTGGTCATCACCCTGTGCTTTGAAGGCAAATGCACTTTTAACTAGGCT
The DNA here is from genome assembly GCA_948473455.1 of Teleiodes luculella. Lineage (NCBI taxonomy): Eukaryota > Metazoa > Arthropoda > Insecta > Lepidoptera > Gelechiidae > Teleiodes > Teleiodes luculella. The sequence goes on along the minus strand of CAOKYR010000320.1, from coordinate 8,492 downwards.
ACGGGTAAATCAGAACTGACGTTGTATACACATACCGGCTGATGGCGATATTCCTCTGTGTGTTGAAGAGTGTGGGATCGCTGTTGTCCAGCAGTGGGTACACCATCTGTGGGGTGTGGAGCACATCGTCTGATGATGGGGTTGTCGTCTCTAGCGATAGTAGGCCTGCCCTGGGATCACACAAACAAAAATGTTTTGCAGGATTAACATTTTCATGTCTTTTCTTTTGGTGTCACTGTTGCTAGTTCAATGTTATTATCTACTAGCGACCCGCCCCGGCTCCGCACGGGAAAATGGTTATTGTGGGTTATCCTTCAGTATATTATGCATGTATTATACATATAAACCTTCCTCTTGAATCACTCTATCTATTAAAAAAAACCGCATCAAAATCCGTTGCGTAGTTTTAAAGATTTAAGCGTACAAAGGGACATAGGGACATAGGGACATAGGGACGGAGAAAGCGACTTTATTTTATACTATGTAGTGATTCAACTGGTTATTTGACTTTTGATATAAGCAACAACATTATTTTATTGACAGGAATTGAAAGAGCCCAAAAAATTTTATATAGATTTTGTTTTTGTAAATTGAATTGAATAAACTACTTAACCCATTAGTACCATAATACGCATTCAAATATGATACTTGATGAATGCTGAGCTGTCAAGAGTATAAAATATATTCATAACATATCTTTTTGACTTTGTCGTAGTATTGGTACAATGAGCTGTTTTCTGCAACTCAAAGTAAGTTTATTCTCTTTTCGCTGACTACATTGTCAAACATCGCAGGAAGCCGTAATTAGAAAAGAAAAAGAAAGAAAGAAACATAAATAGCGACAAAGATTTATCCTGGTGTTAAAATAAAAGGACTCCTTTCAGTTTACGCCACAATCATGAACCACAATGCTGGTATTCTATGGGCCCTATAACAAGGCAACAAAATTACAAAAAGCAGTATAAATGATGAGCTTTACTTAGTAGTTTCCATGGCACGTTTGAAGCCCTCGTCGAAGGGGTTGGCGGCCACATTCTGCAGGTCCTGGAAGAGCCCCACCTCCTCACAGTTACGGATGAATCTCGTCGGGGTGGGGGTTTGGTCCGCTGAAACATTTGTACAATTGTGACGTTTAATTTAATGCATTCAAATAAAAATCTTTAAATAAAGTTGGAAATAAACTGACTTCATTTATGTACTTTATATTAATGTGTTTTTATTTATAAATTTGTTATTTATTCTGTCCTACAATAATTACTGAACTGTAAAATTTGTGTTACATCCTTCCTTCTCAATCCGTTTCAATCCACTGCTGGGTTGCGTTTGTACACAAATTGTTTTGAACTTGTGACATAGTATACAAGCAAGTTAATTTGACTACCTAGTCAGTACTTGGTTATAAGCCCATAGACTGTCAAAAAATCAAATCAAAACCTGCCTAATATAAAGGTATGGTCGGAAGGATCATCATCATCATCATCATGGTTGGTTAATTGACTAAAGCCTTGGTTAGGGTGTAGCAAAGGGGGTCCCAGGACTTAGAAAAATTTTGATCATTTTTGTATGGGCCAGGCAGGGACTTAGAAAAATTTTGATCGATTTTGTATGGGCCATCAACTTAGCCGACCCCGACCAAAGCCTTTTCACTCCCTTACAAGGTAGGCTCGAGCCTTTCTGCTTACCAACAAAAGTGGCCTTCTGATCGGACCCCAACTGCAGAACCATGTCATGTTTCTTTGTGTGGACATGGAGATGGTCTTCGTTGGTAAACGTCATTCCACAGTCAGCCAGCATGCAAGCAAACGGCTTTACTGGCTCGGCCATCGCGATCAAACACTCAAACAGCACGTAAAACACAAATATTTATTTCATAGCACTAATTTCTACGGTACCACACCACAAACTTGAAGTACAGTCCACCTCTCTTTGGATAAGAGCGATGCCATAGCAATTTCGTATGGTATAAAAGTTAAAATGATCTTTCATTTAATTCAATTCAATCAAAAGGGAAATATATATATTACGAAAAGAAGAAACACAAAACTAAACTAAACTAGGTACTGAAATGGGCCACGGAAGTCGGAACACACACACACACACCAATTTTTTCACTGGCGACAGTGGCGACTGCTGGCGATAAAGACAAAAGACGAAAGGGACGTAGTTATGCGTTAGAATGAGATACAAATACACCGCTCTCGCTCTTCCTCAATGAGGAATAAATACAATAAATACATATCCTTTTTTCCTTATTTTTTTTTTTTTTTTTTTTTGCTTATGGCACTAGTTAACTTTGTGCCAGTGTCGAGTTATTAAAAGGTAGGGGGAAACTAAACCGACAAACAACTTTAAAAATATCGAAAACAAGAAAAGTTCAATTAATTACAAAAAAGGAAAATGCGTGGATTATTTATATATAACTATATACCTACAAAAGATAACTGAAAATTAAGTTAAAATATTTACAAATTTTAGTACAATGTGGCATATTTATAATAAAATAGCATAAGAAATCAAATCTTTATATTATTAGACAAAATAAAGGATGAAATTACATTACAAAATAATAAAGGATACATAATGATGCAAGATAGTCGGGTAGGAAATGGAACTTGGATGGAGGCCTTTTTTCCTTAGTCTGAGCTCTTCCTTCATGATTACTTCCTAGCGGAAGGTCAAATCTCTTTGACGAATATCAGAACATACCTACCTACTGGGGCAAACTTTCATTTTTTTGCCATGTAATCTTCTTATTAAATTAGAAAATTGTTTATTCAAAAAATATTTATTACTGACAAAATAATTAAAAAAAAAAAAAAAATATAAACAAATATATTGTAAGTATATTTCTAGCAACATTATTACTATACAATATTTTAATAGCAAGTCTAGTTATTATTTTTGGTATAAATATTTCTATCCATACTGGCAACACCAAACCAAACAAAACAAACAGATTCTTTGGCGGGCTTTTGAACTGAAAACGCGGCAAAAGCGAAAAAATTTTTCAAAAACTCTAAAATAATTTAGTTTTTCTTTGTAAATTTTGCACATATTGTTCCAAAATAGACCTTGTTTATACTTACGTTTATAAATAATGGAAACGGACGCGGGGGTCCCTGAGGACCCCCGTCCTGATCACGACAAGCGGAAGGCAGCAAGGCATGAGAAGAATGGGGATGGCCAGCCTGACTTCCACAAACCGTATGTAAAACCTGGCTACAAACGAGTTTTTCCGGAGAATATGGTGAGTGCGGAATATACTGTTTATGTAGAGAGTACAAATGAAACTTTACTTGGGAACAGGAACCCGTTGCTCCTTGCGACCATTTTCAAGGTCGACGTTAAAGGAGTCTCAACCATAAAACGTATTAATGCTAATAAGGTGGGCGTAACATTCAAACAGGCCATACACGCCAATAATTTCTTAAAAAATGAAGAATTCCTAAACAAACAAAAAATGAAGGCGTACATACCTGCTCGGGCGGTGGAGTCCATCGGCGTGCTACGCTTTGTACCTCCGAGTATCAGCAATGAAGAACTATTTAAAAAACTTTCATCAAACTATGAGATTGTGGGTGTGCGTCGCTTCACTCGTAGGGAGAACGGGCAGGTAAAACCGTATGGTACCTACTGTTAGTGTGACATTCTTTACCAAAGAACTACCTGAATTTGTATTTCTAGATATCTTCAGATACAGAGTCTATGAATATACCGCACCATTACTGCAATGTTTCAAGTGTTTCAAGTTTAACCATGGTGCCAAAGTATGTAGATCAAACCAAATTTGTTCAATTTGTGCAGAGGAGCATCGTTTTTCAGAGTGCTCGAATAGGGAAAATATTAAATGCATTAATTGTAGCGGCCCTCATTTGGCAATTTCTAAGGACTGTCCTATTAAAAAAGCAAAACTTGAAGAGAAACAAAATCGCGGCTCTTATGCTGATAAGTTGAAATCAACTGGTTTTAATAACTATGATGTTAATTATCCTACCTTACGTCCAACTACTAGCGCTAACTTACCCTTACACTCTAATTACACCAAACCCAAGACTGTTACACAGCCAAAGGCTGCAAAATCAGAAAAGGAATTAATCTTTAAAAAGTCGAACACTCCAATTACCCTTTCCAAAAATTCAATTATACCTAGGGAAGTGTTAATTGAGGAAATTCTTAAAAATGACTACATAAAGAACTGTTTAACAGCAGCATTAATATCACTGGGTAATGGAAATGGTGGCCAACCCATTAATAGTTCATCTATACAAGAAGTATTGCTTAAATCATTCAAGGTTGATGGATAAATTGTTCATTAGACTAGCACAGTTTAACGTAGAAGGCTTAATTAATAAAAAACCCTTACTAATCGATTTTTTAGTTAATAATGATATAGATATCTGCTTCTTAAATGAAACATGGCTGAGAGATAATACTTACTTCAAAGTATCTAATTATCATTTTTTGTATCAGAATGGTTGTAATGGACGCGGTGGCGTAGGAATCTTAATAAAAGATAGTTTTAAATACTCAGTTATTCATACCCCCTTTTATGATTTTTTACAAACGGTTGCCATAAACCTAGAAACTAATGCGGGTAATATTTCTTTCTTATGTGCATATGCGCCCCCTCCTAGAGAGGGTAGATACTTTAGAGGGAATAGACTCAAAAAAATTATTGATGATTTGCCTAAACCTGTAATGCTGGCTGGTGATCTGAATGCTCATCATGTTTCTTTTGGTTGCATTTCAAATAATACCCGAGGTAATGAAATTTATGATATTATTGATCAGTGTGATTTGTGTATTTTAAATACAGGTTCTCCAACCACAGTAGGTACAACTCACCACAATCCCTCTGCTATAGATATCTCATGTGTTAGTCCAGACATAGCCCCTTTATGTGAATGGAAAGTTCATGATGATCCTATGGGAAGCTATCATTATCCCACAATAACAGATATTATTACTACTGCTGAAAAATACACTGTAGGTGATCCAACAGAAAAATATTTATATAATAAAGCTGACTGGGTTAAATTTCTAAATGAATCTGAAACACATTTTGATTTTCCACTTGATTATTCTAATCCATTAATTACCTATCAATCGTTTTGTGACAAACTAATTGAACTAAAAGACTTATGTATACCTAAGATATCAAAACCATCACAGCATTTAATCAGAAAACCTGTTCCTTGGTGGGATGATGAATGTAAAAAAGCTGTTGAGGAAAGTAAAAAGGCGTTACATCATTATAAGAATAATCCCTTGATAGAACATTATATAGAATACAAAAAAAAAGATGCCATTAAAAAGAAATTAATAAAAAATAAAAAACAGAGTGGTTGGAGAAGATTATGCGAATCTTTTAATAGATATACACCAACCAGTATTATATGGAATCACATCAGAAAGTTTAAGCGTATTGCAAATATAAATAGACCCAAAAATGATGAATGGGTTCCCGAATTCTTCAACAAGTATGCTCCATTATCGCCATCTGAAAAGCAAATAAATGTTAATTACTTACTACCCTTATTAAATCAGCCAGGTAGTTACGATGCAGCCTTTGTATGTACACCATTTACTTTACAAGAATTTAAAAATGCAATTAATTCGAGAAAAGACACCACTCCTGGGCTTGACAATATCCCATACATATTGATTCGTAATTTACATACTAATGCCCAACAAAAATTACTAGATATTTATAATTTACTATGGGAAACTCAGTGTATTCCTAATTCTTGGAAAACACAGTGTGTTATTCCAATACTAAAGCCCAATAAACCTGACAATGACTTTAATTCATACAGGCCTATCTCTCTGTCATCTTGTCTTGGCAAAATATTTGAATTTATGCTTAAAACTCGGTTAGAATTTTATGTGGAGAAAAATAACATATTACCTGCCCAACAATTTGGCTTTCGAAAGGGGCACAGTGCCACTGAAAGCTTCATCTCTCTTATAGCAGATATCAAAAACGGTTTCTTCAGTCACTCTGCTACGATTTGTGCATTTTTGGATGTCCAAGGTGCATTTGATAATGTAGACCCATCAATTCTTGTCCAGGTATTGAGCGAAATTGGTATTCCAGGAAAGGTCTGTAATTGGATATTCAACTTTTTATTTGAAAGAGATATGTACATAAAGTACAATAATATATTATATGGACCAAGAAGTGTCTATAAGGGAACAATGCAAGGAGCTACTATTTCTCCTTTGCTTTATAATTTGTACACATGTCAAATTAAACAATATTTAAATGTAGCAAATGTAAATTTCTTACAATTTGCTGATGATTTGCTTGTATATACTGTAAATAAAGATGTAAATATAGGAATTACAAAAATAAATTTAGCTTTAAACCAACTGCATAATTTGTATAGTAATAAACTAAGATTAACTATTAGTCCTACTAAAAGTACAGCCATGACATTTTGTAAAAAGAACTTTGACTGTGTAACCCAAGTCTTGTATAATGATGCCCCTCTGCCTTGGGTAGACAAACAAAAGTTTCTAGGAATATGTTTAGATCCAAAACTAAAATTTCAGGCACATGTGGATTATATTATTGGTAATGCTTCAAAAGGTCTAAATGTTTTACGTTCTCTAGCAGGTATACAATGGGGATCAGACCCTTGTATATTGGCAATGCTCTATAAAAGTATAGTAAGAAGTCATTTTGACTATAGTACATTGGCTTATATAAATACAAATATATCTACATTGCGCAAACTGGACATAGTGCAAAATAAAGCATTGCGTATCATTTCTGGAGCAATGTGTTCCACACCAATTATAGCCATGCAATGTGAAACAGGTATTTTACCTTTAACATTTAGACGACTTCAGTTAGCAGAAAGATTCTGTTTAAAACTTACTTCATTGCAAGATAATGTAGTCCTGAAAAAAATTCTTCCTCCTCAAGTACTCCATAGACCTGCAGGTCCATATATTGAAGCCAAAGATTTGGTATCTGGACATATACCTGAAATGATGCGAATAGCACTAAATGTACATACACTGTCTGTAAATATGTATAAACAAAGTATATGGCCTGTTTTTAATATTGAATTTAATGCATTATTCAATAAGGTAAAAATAATTCATGAAGCAATTGCTAATCAAAATGACCTTTTATGTTATCTAGAAGATAAACAAATGTACACTATATACACTGATGGTTCTAAGTCCATTGATGGTGTGACATCAGCATTGTATGATCCCCAAACTAAACTAACTAAATGTTTTAAGATTGATAATAATTGCAGTATATTTACTGCTGAATGTTATGCCATCTATCAGGCCCTTGTATATATTGAAAATATTAATGTCAACACATGCTTGATTCTCACAGACTCTAAGAGTGCTTTGACTTCTTTAGATAATGACCGCATAAATTATAATTCTAATTACATTATATTTAAAATAAGACAAAAGTTGAAAACATTTGTAAATAGGAAAATAGAATTTATTTGGGTCCCCTCTCATAGTGGAATATCAGGAAATGAGGTAGTAGACAAAGCCACCCGAGCTAGGAGCGATGAAGACCATTCCACAATCTTAAATGTGCCTTATTCAGACTACCACACCAAACTGAAACAAACTTTAAAAAAGCTATGGTTGGACTATTATAAGCTGATAACACCAGAAAAAGGAAGATGGTATGCAGGAATTCAAAGTACCCCGCCCGCCCAACCGTGGTACAGAAACAGTGGCAATATAGTAAACTCCAGAAAATTTATAACGACCTTAAACAGAATGAGATACGGTCATTGCCAAGTACGCACTCACCTTTACCGCCTTAACATTGTGGAAGACCCCAAATGCGAGTATTGTGGAGACAATGAAGACTTGAGCCATATAATCTTCAAATGCCCAAGATATGGCCTGCAGAGATTATCGCTTGTAGCGGAGCTCCAAGTAAATCATAATGATAATATACCCTGCACAGCACAAGAACTTTTAAAGGAGCTAAAATTTTACAAGCCGCTATATAAATACATTTCTAATACAATAGGACAACTTTAAGTACATAACATAACCTATTTTACCTACTATGTGACAAGGAGTCCCTATATTGCCCGGCCCGATATTGTACAGCCAGGAATGTACGGCCGATAATTGGAAGCCCAAAATGGATTCGAATTATCGGGTCGTGCATTCCTGGCCGTGCATTATTGGCTGCGCAATATCAGCACGAGATGATATTGTACAGCCAGGAATGCACGACCCGATAATTGGAAGCCATATGGATTCGAATTATCGGGTCGTGCATTCCTGGCCGTGCATTATTGGCTGCGCAATATCAGCACGGGATGATATTGTACAGCCAGGAATGTCCGGCCCGATAATTGGAAGCCATGCTCCTATTGGCTGAAACATTGACAGATTGCTGAACGCTTATTGGCTTAAAAGTTTATCTTGTCTATTGCCAAACTGTCTCCCATGCTTCGTTTTCACCTGTTTTCACTGAGCTTTTCCTTTCC
>CAOKYR010000319.1:0-28262 GCA_948473455.1 Teleiodes luculella | reverse complement strand
AAAAGTACGCAGATAAATGATAATTATGATAACTAAAAAAATCTTCTCAATTCCCAACCTAATATCATGTCATGAGTAAGTATGTATGAAATACGGGACCGATGTGATATACTCGTACGAAAACGCAAAAAAGCAGCTATTTAGGTGTTCGAGCCTTCGCTTGAACCACTTGAGATTACGCTTTCTAAACGAACATCTTTTGTCTCTTTCTAACCTAGTACAATGAGTTCTATCGCGCTTCTCCAACGTTGTGACGTTAGCGCTAGGTCTCCTGCAGCGCCGGGGCCATTTTGTGATCAGTACGCTTTTAATTCTCAAGCGAATAACACGTTTCTTTCTACGCGAAAATTTATTTTTAATTATATTTCTGTCGTCTTGGTCGACGACAAGTACGACAACAGATGTCGTCTCAGTCGAGGCGTCGAGCGTCGTCTTGGTCGACCAAGTACAACAGATGTCGTCTCACGAGGCGACGAGCGTCGTCTTAGTCGACGACAAGTACCTACGACAGAAAACATTGGCGCGTGCATCAATCGTCTTCGACATTATGCCGCCCAACGTGAGATGACGACGGTGTCGCCTCATTCAACCTGCAAAGACTAAGTCTTTCGGTAATTTCCGCTCGGCGCCCTTGGCCCAGCGACGAGACGCATGCATCCTGCTGAAGCGTCAATTGGCACAACTAATGCCACTTTTCATGAGACATCGGACAACCGATGTCGTCTCAGTCGACGAAGTATAAAAGATGTCGTCTCAGTCGAAGCGACAGCGTCGCCTTGGTCGACGACAATAACAACAACAGATGTCGTCCCACGAGGCGACGAGCGTCGTCTTGGTCGACGACAATGGACTTCGCGTCGTATCATTGAGACGATAAGTTCGACAACAGATGTCGTCCCAGTCGAGGCGACGAGCGTCGTCTTGGTCGACGACAAGTACGAAACAGATGTCCTCCCAGTCGAGGCGTCGACCGTCGTCTTGGTCGACGACAAGTACGAAACAGATGTCCTCCCAGTCGAGGCGACGACCGTCGTCTTGGTCGACGACAAGTACGAAACAGATGTCCTCCCAGTCGAGGCGACGACCGTCGTCTTGGTCGACGACAAGTACGAAACAGATGTCCTCCCAGTCGAGGCCACGAGCGTCGTCTTGTTCGAGACAATGGATTTCGCGTCGTATTATTGAGACGACAAGTACGACAACAGATGTCGTCTCAGTCGGAGCGATGAGCGGCATATTTTCTTAATGCCGTTTTAGATTGAGCCATACAATTTTTAATGGACTCCATGTTTATTTATTTATTTATTTTTCAATACATGACTGCGAAAGTCTCAACATTTGGCGAAATAGCAGCCTCCGCCTGATTGCAACAAAAGGGCTTGGTTGTCGATATTGGAATTCATCGGGGACAACTTTCCCAGTGATTGGTGTGGACGGTGTATTCCCTCGAAGACCTTTTCGGGGAAGTATGCTTTTCCCCGGTATTAGAGGCCAAGATCCGATTTTCCATTCCGACAGCAAACCTCAAAAGAGAGTTTGAGCCCACAGAAACTTCAGTATCGGAATCAGGCGTACATTTCAGACCTGGCCTTTAGGACAGGCACTTATTCTGCTCAAAAATTGCAGGCCTTCATAAACATTTTTATTAAATTTTGCGATGCAGTAGCATCCCTTAAACAAAGATCGCGCTGAGGAGGTCGACTTGTCCGAGCCCGCACACAATTGAAAAGCTATAATCAGCTCTCACTGTAGCCAGCCCTAGTACCTTTACAAATCTAAGCGTCTACAGATTCTTCGAAGAATTCGAAAGAAAAAGATTCTTATTATTTAAACTACTAGATTCGACAAAAGAAGATCTCACTCAAAACATTGTTACCAACAGAGCAGAACAGAGATTTTCTCGCAGAGAATTAGGAATAAAACAGACGAAAGAGAAGCCTGGTCTCCTAAAAATTTTTCATCAAAACATTCAAAGCTTCTCCAGCAAGTGTCTAATTTTTGAATTATTTCTAGAAAAAAATAAATATGATATAGTATGCATAACTGAGCACTGGTTCTCAGAATGTAATATGTATATTAACTTTGATAATTATTGTGTTGCCAGTTCGTTCAGCCGAAGGCCTAATAAAAATCATGTCGTGGGTGGCGGATCCTTGATATTATTGCGTAAAGATATTAAATTTAAAAATCGTAAAGATATTGTTGGACTTACGGTTGAGCGAAGTGTTGAGGTATCTTGTGTCGAGTTGAATAATCATATTATAGTGTGCGTATACAGGCCGCCATATAGTCAAAATTTTGACATTTTCGAAACTGTGTTGGAGGACATTTTGAAAATCACCTCCAACAGTACAAAACAAGTAATTGTATGTGGGGATTTTAATGTGGATATTTTAATTTCAGGCAACTATACAGACAGAATATTGAGTTTATTTCGGTCATTTAAATTAGATTATGTTTTTCTTGAACCAACCAGAGTGACACCCACATCATCCACTTGTGTCGATAATTTTTTCTGTAGTTGTAATTACACCAGTAAGTCAATTTTAAATTCATTACCATCTGACCACTCAGGTCAAGAAGTAGTGTTCTCCGCTAATCGATCTACTGTAAAATTTGAAATAAAAACTAGACCGATTACTGCTGGTCGTGTAGAAAAATTCAATACCGTTTTGACTGAGAAATTGCCCAATATTGAATGTCTTTCTGATGATCCTAATGAATTATATACAAATTTCTTCACCGTTGTATTTGATGAGTATGATAGAATCTTTCAAGTTAAAAATAAAATCATTGGCACGTCTTTCAAATTTAGTGATTGGGCAACAATTGGTATAAGGAAAAGCAGAGACAAATTATTTGAGCTGTACGAAATAAAAAGCTACACTAATAGTGACACATTTAAAGATTATGTTAGGGATTATTCAAAAACTTTCAAAAAGGTCTGCTTAGTCGCTAAATCCAATTATATAAGTAATAAGATTAAAAGTGCGGACGATAAAATAAAGGCAGTTTGGAAAATTATAAATAACGAAACTGGAAAAATGAAACAACGCGATAATGATATTGTTCTAAATTCAGTCAAGGGACCTGTTGCTACTAACATAGAAGTAGCCCAAGAATTTGAGAACTTTTTTTCTAATATTCCAATAAAAACGACAGAACTTCTTAATTCTTCACCTTTTGTCTCTGCTTCGATACTTGAAAAACACATAAAGCCTTGTAAAGATGAATTTAAATTTAAACATGTAAATGTAAACACTGTTATCAAAGCTTTTAAAGAAATTAAAGTAAAAGGAACAGAAGATGTATGGGGAATGTCTGTTAAGGCTTGTAGTAAAGTAATTGACACACTGGCTCCATATCTTGCCGCCATCTTTAATACATGTGTTGATGAAGGGGTCTTCCCAGACTTAATGAAATATAGCAAAGTAATACCCTTGTTCAAAGCTGGTGATAAAAGTGATCCTAGTAATTTTAGACCTGTATCTATTTTACCAGTCCTAAGTAAAGTTTTTGAAAAGATTATACTCAACCAATTGCTGTCTCATTTTAATAAACATTGCCTACTTCATAAACAGCAATTTGGATTTACAAAAGGACGTTCTACCACCGACGCAGGTGTTGCGCTCATAAAGCATATCTTTGACGCATGGGAGGATTCTTGCGATTGCATAGGTGTCTTCTGTGACCTTTCAAAAGCATTTGATTGTGTTCAACATGAAACCCTATTGCTTAAATTAAAACATTATGGGGTCAAAAACAATGCACTTAAACTAGTACAGTCCTATTTAGAAGGCAGGATTCAAAAGGTACAAATAAATGAAATAAAATCAAAGGGGTCTTTAGTTACAATGGGTGTGCCGCAAGGTTCTATATTAGGACCTTTCTTATTCTTAGTTTATATTAATGATTTGCCATGTGTTGTACATAATCTGTCAAACATTGTTTTATTCGCGGATGACACTTCTCTTATTTTTAAACTAAACCGAAGATCACCTCAGTATAATGAGTTAAATAGCACTCTTCAACAGGTTCATAACTGGTTTACTGCTAACAACCTGGTATTAAACGCAAAGAAGACTAAATGCATTAAATTTACCTTACCAAATGTAAATAGCTGTAGGGGTGACATTGTGTTAGATAGTGAGCGGCTTGATCTGGTAGACTACAGTCTTCTTGGGTATAACTATTGACGCCAAACTGCAATGGAGTCCTCATATATCTTCTCTGTCGGGGAGGCTTAGCTCGGCTGCGTATGCAGTGAGAAAAATAAGACAGTTAACAGACATAGCAACAGCTAGGTTAGTTTATTTCAGTTACTTTCATAGTATAATGTCTTATGGTATCTTGATGTGGGGCAGGGCATCCGATATTAACACAGTTTTTATTTTGCAGAAAAGAGCCATTAGGGCAATATACCAACTTCGCTGTCGAGAATCACTTAGAGAACTGTTTAAAGAAATAGACATCTTGACAGTTCCGTGCCAATATATTTATGCAAATATTATGTACGTTAGGAAAAATATCCACGAATTTAAAAAGAATTCTGATATTCACAAACGTAATACTAGAAATGGAAATAAACTAGCTCGTGATAACTATAGATTGGCTAAAGTCAGTACTTCTTTCGTGGGGCTCTGTGTACGCTACTATAATAAAATACCTGATGATATTGTAAATCTTCCAGAAAAAAGGTTTAAATGCCACGTGAAACGGCATCTATGTAAGAATGCGTACTATGGATTGGATGAATATTTGAATGATAAGAAAGCTTGGTGTGTAGAGACTTCAGCTCGACACGAGAACGCTGTGCCTTATCTAAGGTAATATTATTACTAAAATTTGTTTGTAAAAACCTACGTAATTGTGCAACATTGTAGTGCGGTCGACTATGCAATTGGGAAGCCATTAATTAGATTATCGTGATAACATCTGGCTGACTGAGTATTCATGCTCACTAAAGTGTCCTGACTTGCGGTGGCGTGTGGGCCGGGTCGTTGGGTTCCCTCTAATATGGTTGAGCCCGGCGATGGCTGTCCCATACGTCAAACCCGTGAACGTGGTGCTGCTTGGGGGGACTGGTCTGCTCTAGTCGATTGCCGATTGTTTTATTGTTTATATAGTTTAGTTTTTCTACTTTGACTGGTTGCCTTCCTTTAATTTCATATTTCGGCTGCACTCTTTGTTATATTAATCAAATTGTATAAAATAATAATTACCTATGTAAAAATATTTTGAAAAGATGCAACGCCTGTGGAGTTTCTTCCGGAGAGTTCTTCTCCACAGAAGACAGCCAAATCGTGAACTCTCCTCGACGTCAAAAAATGATTGTGAAATCTTACTTTGAATAAACACTATTTGACTTTTGACTTTTGAAGAAGCAGTGCACTCGTAACACCAGGGACGCAGGGCAGCTCTAATCATTTATTAGCCGCAGCAGTCAGCTAACATTTGCAAATGTGCAATAAACTTATGAAAGTATTTGCTGATACGAATATGTCTCTGAAAATAGTTGGTGGAGCTTTATGTTCGCAAAACACAAGTAATAAAGAACACTTTCTTTTGAGTGGATCCTTGGCTTCGGTACCAGAGGGCACATAAAACTCTGAGGTTAAACTAGTTTCAAAGCTCACTAATAGAGAATCGGAAGAAATACGACAAAGAGCACTTCGAGCTATACTTGCAGTCGCATAGTGTGAGTTAGCACAGCTATATACAGTCACAAGAAGTAACCTACCGAACCTAACATATGACTTCATTCCTATAATTACCGAGAGAATTCAGATTCTCTATAGTAGATCCATATTATCTAGTAATGTAAAAGTACAGAAGCAGTTTCAGGCTTCAACAGTAAATAATATACTGGCTACTGTTAGCCGAACTGTTCTAAACAGCTCTTTCGGAGAAGTTTGATCTTACTCTGGGTGCCATCATCAATGACTTGCTTCAACAAAGGAAAATCTTCACAGAACTTACAGATGTTCTTACTAGTCACATTCGACTAGTTGTGGGAAAATGAATTCTTGGACATGAATTCTAAATTCAAAAAGGACACGAATTCTTAATGTTGCTTTGCTACATGATGTTTGTGGAAGGCGAGTCGAAGTATTAAAAATGCATCGAAACGATGTCTATAAGCAATGTGCGCTATATAATATCCTACACGATATTCCACCCTGAAACTCAACTTGTTTGACGATAGTAAGCCCGTTTGCCATTCACTAGTCCTTTCCCTTCAAAAGAGGGGGGGGAGAGGGTGTGATAAAGACGACTGGATATTTGGTAGGAAAACCTTCCAGTCACTTTTCCCAATTTCATCCAACGATCAATATACCTACCGGAAGCAACTGGAAACAAAACATTAATGTTAAATACAGTCTATAAAAGAACAAGAAAAGGAAATTTAGACCAGGGATGAACTATAAAATTTCAGAGCGGGGTTACTAATAAAATGGAAATTTTTATCCATATGCTCCAATAATAATCCATCTACAAGGTTACAAATCCCATTCTTAAAGAGACCACCAGTATCAGATCCTAATCCATTTTGCTCAAAGGAACATCAAACAAAAATTTCAGAATTGTCATGGTAAACAGAAAAAATGTCGGGTTCTGATGCGCTCCGTCCAAGTCGCAAATTTCGTAGTTTCATTTCAACAAAAGTCAAAACCCATTCGCTCGAATCGCACCATATTCAACATTAAAAGGCTCAACAGTTCTTCAGCAACTTCTCTTGAATTATAGAGGTATAGGTTTTAAATGAAGATCAATATCTCTAAAACATTTATTACTAAGCCCCAGTTTACGAGAGTCATCGTCGATATCTCTTGCTCTGGTCGGTCTTGCTAGCGCTCCGGCTGCGTTTGCCAAAATAGCCAATTGGTTGGCACTTTTCTTTACCTGAATGGTCTGAGAGCCATAGTTTGCAAGAACAGGCCAAATAAGTACGGCTACCTGCTAGTAAGCTACCTACGGCAGCAAATTTAAAAGGTCTGTCGAGCGCAAAAGCGTTTTCCTTAAAGATCTCAATTTCGAAGGTTCTAAGAAGAGGCTACTGGAGTAGACTTGATTCCAGAGTTCTGCTAGGGAGACTTAACGTTGCCTCTTTCGTATTTCCGTTAGGTCATCTGCAGGGTCGGACCCTCCAAAGAGTTTTAGCTCGACTACCAAAGTCGCTAATGTGTATTAGCGACTTTGTGTTACTACTGTACAAAATCGCTGTTTCCTTTTAAGCCGCAGCGGATCTATCGCGGTGGCTGGACAATTTCACAAAAGTTCCCTAATTCGAATCAATAGGTTCCTGGTTTCCATGCCAACAACTAGGGCACAGCGATGCCAAAAGGCTTCGGACGGTGTAAGAAGTTCTAAAATGATAACGTAACCAACTAAAGAACCGATCAATCGTGTTCCAAATTGACAATTTGCACCAGCGGCCTGCGCGGCTTTTATATCAAAGCTTGCTTAGAACCAGATCTCTAAATCCTTTGACCGTAACTAAGCTCCTTCTCCTCCTCAACTTCTGCCAACGCAAACGTTTTCATATAACTGCTCGCTATACCGGGGTACAACCGCCTAGGGACAGCTTGTCGTGATGCAAAAGTATTCCAGAATGGTGTCTCAGCAAGGAAGCTACTCCAATTATCTTTCTATCCGGAAATAGACATACTCGCGTTTGCGAAGTCAGCTGTGCGTCCGCATTCCGGTCTATGTAAGTAAAGATAATTATGAAGGACAAGAACAGCCAATTTACGAACGCACCAGCAAAGGGTGGCAATACGAATTAGGTTGGATTTTCCCCTAACCTATCTCTAATGAATGACTCATACCCTTTGTCACCTACAACCTTTAAAAGGAA
Organism: Teleiodes luculella; assembly: GCA_948473455.1. Taxonomy (NCBI): domain Eukaryota; kingdom Metazoa; phylum Arthropoda; class Insecta; order Lepidoptera; family Gelechiidae; genus Teleiodes; species Teleiodes luculella. The sequence continues at coordinate 20,404 of CAOKYR010000319.1, read as the reverse complement.
CTCATATCAGCTGGTAACACTGCTTTGAGGAGGCCGGAATTACTTAATCGAACGCTTTGCCCGCCTCTGTATATGCTGAACCTAAGAACCCACCTTATCGACCTTCGTACAGGCCTACCATTCCCGACGGTAGACGAGTATAATGAGCGGCTTAGAATGTACGGGCCCTTGAGTTAGAAGGTTGGATTGATTCCGATGTAGTTAGATTGTAGAAAATTTTCCCTGAAAACTTTTAAACCCGCAAGGGAGAGATGAAGGAAGTGGTCTTCTGCGAACGGATTTTCTTGAACCGACCCAGACCCAAGTCTAGCCAAATTCTATGCCATTTAGTGTTGTGAAATTGTGTCAGCACGAACCATCGCGGTGCATAAATTTATAGTTGTTCACTTTTCTAATTCATCCTATATAGAATATTTCAGCTCATATCCTATATTGAAACATGTCTGTAAAGGCATATTAAACAAGTGTCCTTCTCTGGAGTAACCTCTGTCCTGGGTTAAGGAAGATTTGCTCAGATATATGGAAATATATTCCTATAACGAAGATAGTCTATTTGCTGTGTCATTGCATTGTGTCCATTCTTTACTTCTGGCATCTGGTCGCAGAGTCCATGACCTAAAAGCTTTGAGTATAGAAGTAGGTTTCTTTGAACATAAGAATGACGAAATAGTTTTTGGTCTTTTGGATCCAAGTTATTCCTATTCCTCAAATGCTCGGCAGTCAGATTAGTGTTTGTTGGTAGATCATAATGTTCCAGAGAGGTTAACACTCCTTCGGATTAGGAAGTTGTTAAGCAATCCATCGGAAGTGATCGGAACGTCGAAGTGTAATAAATCTCTTTATTACAACGAGGAGGTCGGTTAGAGCAGCTTCTCGGACCGTTATAGGGGGCTGGATAAAAACTTCGTCAAAGAAAAGTCAATGTAATTATTGTTTATCGTTAGGATATTTACGAAAGGAAGCAGGTTCCTACCTAGGTATTTTAGATTCTATGGGTAGCTTTAGAAGTGCAGTGGCAATTGAATCTTAGATTGCCAGGCAAAACATTGAGAATTGGTATTTCCGGGGTACCCGGCGTCATGAAAACACTGTTTTCAATAATTATTCTCGGAATGTAGCTTTTCCGACCGAATTCTCTAAGAAAAAGTTAATTGATAGTTTTGTTCCTATTAAAATCATGTTTAAATTAAATTTAAATAATACGTATTTTATGTTTTGTTGATTGGAGATGTCTTTAGTTTCATAGTTTTACTACATCTCATAGATTTTATTGATATTAATATATTTGTCACAGTACGCAATTTGCAGCGCCGGCAGATAGTAAACACGTCTCAAGTGGTTCAAGCGAAGGCTCGAACACCTAAATAGAACCGTTTTTCCCCCGAAGGGTATAAAACGGATATTTAGGTTTCAGCCGTAGCTTGAACCACCATTTCAGGCCTTTGCCGGCTTCAAGTATAGGTACTGATCACAAAATGGCCCCGGCGCTGCAGGAGACCTAGCGCTAACGTCACAACGTTGGAGAAGCGCGATAGAACTCATTGTACTAGGTTAGAAAGAGACAAAAGATGTTCGTTTAGAAAGCGTAATCTCAAGTGGTTCAAGCTACGGCTGAAACCTAAATATCCGTTTTATACCCTTCGGGGGAAAAACGGTTCTATTCCATATATTTTGGTTTATCAGGAATTTATCTTTTATAAGATCTTTTGTATGTATTGAAAATTCTCTCTTAGATTCACAGGTAGGGTGTGTGTGACATATGTAATATGTTTTAGGAAGCACAGTATTGGTCAAGGTGGCGAGGGGGTTATTTAAAAAAAAAAATCTCACTTCCAGTACCTTATATTCTATAGTGTTGATTAAAATAACTTACGTTCTTTTTCAGAAACCTTTAAATGATACTGAAAAAGATTTAATAAGTCTGACAGACAGTATCCAAAACTTGACCACAGAAAACCGGCTTATGTACTTGTGGTACCAAGGGAAGTGCAACGAGGACGTGACGTGGTGCGGTTATTATTAATATTCTAGAATGTTCTAGATGAACGAATATTCTTCTATTAATGCAAAGTGGAAATCAGCTCACTGCACTAACTTCTTATTCAGGCTATACAAACACGCTCAAGTTATGTCATTGACCCTTTAGCCCATGGACTTAGTAACATAGTTAGTCCATGCTTTAGCCTTTCCGTTACTTTCTCCTAATGAAGAACTCAGATAGCATGAAAATCTTCAACACAGAGAAGAGATTCGAACTGCTCGAAGCCATCTTATAATGTTACAATTTTATCAGTACCTATAGACTTGCTGTTCGTAAAAATTCTAGCCCATTATTTTACGCCGAAAAACTTTTTCATGAATATTGTATCGGCCCATGTTAGAATTGAATCTCAAAAATTATTGTTTATTCGATTGAATCAAAAACAGATTGAATACCGAGTGCGTAGTTTTACACCTACCAAAGTAGAGAGAGACTGAATGCTTAAAACAAAGAGGTTTATAGAGAATAAACCTTAAAAGATATTATATTTTGTTAATTTATGTTAGTTTATTTTGAATGTTGATTTAAAATAGTAAATATTTGTGTAAAAACTATTTCAGTTTTTATTTACTATATTTATTAAAAACCATGAACGAAGCTATACGAATCTATGACTTGCTTACCTTTAATATTCCTTGAGAACGTATGACTACAGAAATATCTACCTACATTTTGTACCTAGATGTGTGTTATGTGTGTCATTTCTGTTTACCCGAGCGAAGCTGGGTTTTCATCTACATGCAATCCGAATTGGCAGGAAATGTTAGATAATTTACAAGGCACTAAAAAATAACATATATATATATATATATATATATATTGTCCGCTTTACGGCAAAAGTTGATCAGGCCGAAATATGCACTAAATGTTGATCCACCTTTAGAGGCTTGTAACTTAGATAATTTTGATGATATCGTGCCAAACTTCGAATATAAGAGTTCCCCTCATTGCGACCCAGTGCCTAACTATGCCGCAAACACTCTAGCTCGTCACCAACTTACACGGCAATTGTTGATTTTTTAACCGCCATTTATTTTACACTTTGTGTGACTTTGTTGATCAATATAAACGTTGGGAGATCAACAAATGCCACGAAAATTACACCGATGCTGCGGAGCGGCAACGTCGCAAACTATAAGTCCCAACGTCTAGGAGCGCCTAAGTATCCTCAATATGTTTCTAAAGAAATCGCTAAGTTACTTCCATAAGTTAGTACAAGGTTTATTTTTATTTTTTCAGACTGTGGATACATACTTGATAAAAAAAAATGATGCTTAATTTAATTAAAGAAAAAAATACTTAAAATTAAAGTATTAAGAAAAAGTTTTTTTTTTGTTATTGTTTATGTTTCTTTGTTAGTTTTATCTTGGATAAACATTAAAGTTTGTAAAAGGGTAATAAAAGTAAAAGCACGTTACACCTTCTTTATTATTACCTATAAAACACGCTTCTATTAAAAATAAATTTGGTTATAATGTACCTAGGTATAAAATAGTATACTCGTATTTCTTATCAGAATTTAAAAAATAAACCTTTTAGTTTCTTTTATGAACAAGTAATAAAAGCTAATCTTCTTCTTTTCGAGTCGACAGCAAACTCAGACAGTCTTGGCCTAAAAACCAACCACACGAATAGCGTCGTCAGTAGCCTTCATCAAGTCCTCTCGCGTGCAGGCGACAGGACAAGATGGGCAGCTAATGAGATGGTCCATTTTCTGGAGAACCATACCACACCTACACTCCACGTTAGAGTCACCTATGAAACCCCATCGGTATAAGTATTCCTATTTCGACCCACCTGGGTCCGGAGTCTGTTGAGGGATTTCCAGATAGGCCATTGCTGTTTATAATCAGGGAAAGACCCTCAGCTATCAAGACAAATGGATTAGGGAGGGAGACACTATTCCGCCAAAGCTCAACTCTCGTCTGAAAAAGCTAATTAAAAAAAAAAACATTTTATTTCTATACCTACTTTTAACTTTTTAGTATTTATGATTCGGGATTTACTACGGCGTAGTTCCCTCCCGACCCGAGGGAGGTCCATTGTAGGGGGAAGAGGGCTTCAGTACAACAGAGTTCGTCCTGGTACCCCTGAGGCGCAACATTATTGATATTACATGTTTATAGACCCTCATAGATTCATCCATCCATACATCTAATCAAATATAATTTACATTCATTTACATTCAACAAATGGAACAAACTTATTTTATTAAATCTGATGGAGTTGCATATGGATATTATCTAAGACAGCGGGGTCCAAGTTCTTTAAGACCCGCCGCTCAAATGCAACCAAAAAGATTTCGGATTCCACGCTTAGGCTCATGGAAGAAAAACGGAAAATGGTTTTGCAGTCCGCAGATGATGCTTCCTGCTGCTGGCGGCTCAATAGACAGATCTTAAAGTCTCTGACTCGTGACATTCGCCAATTTAATGCGGATCGTATTATGGGCCTGGCCACAGCTTCGCGCGACGCGCGGCGCGACCTGCGACCAGCGAAATGTTGCCAGTAACCTATAATCAAAATTAATATGAGAGAACTATTTTTTTTTTCATTTCTAAAATCCTGCTAGAAAATGTACCACCGAAATTAAGAAATTGATTTAAAGGCAAGAAATTACCCAACTTTTGCAAAAAAGTTCAATTTTTATGCAAAACGTAACGTTTATCTTATTTACCTTAGAAAACGACTTCAACACTGTAATGAAGCACAAATAAGATTAAAAATACGTAAAAATAATGTTTTAAGTCGTGTAATGCGAAGTGCTCAAAAATAACGTAAAATGTTACAATACTAATGTTCTGGCAAATTTCGCGCCGCAAGTCGCCGTGGCCGCCGCCACCGCGCGTAGCTGTGGCTAGGGGATAAGGAGGCTATTGAGCGTAACAAAGGCTCTAAAGTGTTCGCAAGTGTCCATGGGGCAAAGCCAACTGATAAAGCTGAAGACTTCGGACGGTAGAACCGTGTCATCTAAGACTGAGCTACTGGAGGAAATCGAGGGGTTTTATGGACAGCTGTATACGACAACACGGAAACCTGTCAACCAAGCTGCAACTGACCCAAGAGCTAGGCTAACCAGACACTGCACCGAAGACATCCCGGAGGTCAGCCTGTACGAGATTAGGATGGCTCTCAAACAGTTAAAGAACAATAAGGCACCGGGTGATGACAGAATAACTTCTGAGCTTCTGAAGGCAGATGGTACACCGGTCTTAAAAGCCCTTCAGAAACTGTTTAATTCCGTCATCCTCGAAGGAACAACGCCGCAGGCGTGGCTTAGAAGCGTGGTGGTCCTCTTTTTTAAAGAGGGTGATAAAACCCTTTTGAAGAACTACAGACCCATCTTGATTCTGAGCCATATCTACAAATTGTTTTCGAGAGTCGTCACGAATCATCTCGCGCGCAGGTCCGACGACTTCCAGCCTCCCGAACAAGCTGGTTTCCGAAAGGGCTTAAGTACCATAGACCACATCCACTCGCTGCGGCAGGTTATACAGAAGACCGAAGAGTATAACCAGCCACTATGCTTAGTGTTCGTGGACTATGAGAAAGCCTTCGATTCGATTGAGACTTGGGCAGTGCTGCAGTCTCTTCAGAGGTGCCAAATTGACTACCGGTATATCGAGCTGCTGAAGTGTTTGTACGGTAATGCCACTATGTCAGTACGACTCCAGGATCAGAACTCCAGACCAATCCAGCTTCAGCAATGTGTAAGACAGGAAGACGTTATTTTTCCGAAACTGTTCACCGCTGCACTGGAGGATTCTTTAAGCTTCTGGACTGGAAAGGACATGGCTTCAATATCAATGGCGAGTACATCTCTCACCTTCGGTTTGCCAACGATATCGTAGTCATGGCTGAGACCTTGGAGGACCTCGGCACAATGCTCGATGACCTCAATAGAGTTTCCCGACAAGTGGGTCTGAAGATGAACATTGAGAAAACAAAAGTAATTTCGAACGCCTATTTAGTACCTACTCCAATAAATGTTGGGGACTCTGCTCTCGAAGTTGTAGACCATTACGTCTACCTGGGACAAAGAGTTCAACTAGGTAGATCTAACTTCGAGAAGGAGGTCAATCGTCGAATCCAACTTGGATGGGCAGCATTCGGGGAGCTGCGCAATATCTTTTCGTCCTAAATATCGCAGTGTCGCCAGTGATGACTTACGGATCTGAGACGTGGTCAATTAAGATTGGCCTCATAAGAATGCTCAAAGTCACCCAAAGAGAGATGGAGAGGGTTATTCTTGGAGTTTCCTTGTGTGATCGAATCAGGAATGATGAAATCCGCAGGCGAACCAGAGTCACCGACATAGCCCGAAGAATCGCCAAACTTAAGTGGCAATGGGCTGGGCACATTACGCGTAGAACCGACGGCCGTTGGGGCAGAAAAGCTCTTGAATGGCGGCCGCGCGCCGGAAAACGTAGTGTAGGCAGGCCCCCACGAGGTAGACCGACGATCTGGTGAAGGTCGCGGGAAGCCGCTCGATTCGGGCAGCGCAGGACCGATCAATGTGGAGATCCTTGAGGGAGGCCTTTGTCCAGCAGTGGACGTCTTTCGGCTGAGATGATGATTATCTAAGACGTAAGTACTCGTCAAGACGAATCAAACGAGCCCAAATTTGATGGGATTGTGTCGTTTTATTAAGGATTTCCTATGGCCACTTTATCATCAGACCATTTAGCTAGTACCAAAGTACTCGTCAAGACTAATCAAACGAGCCCAAACTAGATGGGATTGTGTCATTTTATTACGGACTTCCCATGGGCACCTTCCAGCTCCATCTTCAGACCCTGGATACCATCTACAGACAAAGTACTTATCGAGACGAATCATACGAGCCCAAACTCGATAGGGTTATGTCGTATTATAACGGAGTTCCTATGACCACCTTCCAGCTCCATCATTAGATTAGCTCCATGTCATCATAATTTTACTCAATCGAAAACGTCTATCTTGCAAGATTTGATTACAGACAATGGGACAGGTAAAAAAAAGGTTGTAATAAAAAAAGTTATCGAATCTTATGGAGAACCAAATTCCTACTCTAGATGCCCTAACTTAACACTCTCTTGCTTTCATCATAGCGTATAGATTGCAAAGCGAAGTGGCAACAGCGCATAACAAAACCAACCAATCATGTCAAAAGGTGACCTCTGATTGGTCCATTTGAATCAGATCAACAATGGATGGTGCGGATTTGTATAAATAATGCAATGAATAGTTCCTATTTGTGTCGCTAGAGGGTCAGCAATTGTTGATCAAATTGGAGCCACATTTGTATGCCGAATTATACATTAGATCAACAAAAACTGTTTTGATCAACAATTGCTAACTGATCAACAATTAACTGATGCTACAACCCGTCTGATCAACATTTGCCGTGTGGGTATATCTATATATATATACCCGATTTAATGGCCAGAGTTTTCAAACCTTTTAGATGACATTACAAGGAAACATATTATTTTTGGAAGGCATGTATTTAACCCGGCGACAAACTAATCGAAATCAGGCATACAAAAAAAATAAAAATGGGTGCTAAAAATAATGGGTTGGCGGCTAATGTGAGGTAACATTTTAAGCATGAAGTGGCTACTAAATAAATTGATTGGAAGGTAGTATTTAAATTGAAACTGGCATCGAGTATTTTGTTTTGGAAACTAAATTTATTTTCAAGCAGCAACATAATGGCAGATAAAAAAAGGCAAATAGGCATTCAAAAAATTCACTACAGGGCCTCTATTTAAAATAAATGGGGTGTGTAGTTAAATATAATTAAGTGCAAAAAAAGTAATTTTGGCGACTCTTTAAGGGCGTTATTTAAAGTTAAAATAGGATGCAAATATAATTTTATATAGCCTTTTCTTCGTCATCGGTCCCGTAGCTAAGTTGTTAGTCTTGATAGTAGTAAACATGGATAAATGGCTCGAAGGACAGAGTAAGGGTGAGGCCACACGAGCGTAATTTTGTGAGTCGTGAGCGGCAGAAATTCAGTCCCCAGTGGTGTCCAATGACGACTCTGAGGTCAAAATTGCGAAAAATGGCCGCCATTTTGAACTTTTATGTTTCTGAACGGATTGCTCTCAAAATCGATATCTAGGGTCCCCAGTGGTGTCCAATGACGACTCTGAGGTCAAAATTGGAAAAAATGGCCGCCATTTTGAATTTTTTTGTTTCTGAACGGATTGCTCTCAAAATCGATATCTAGGGTCCCCAGTGGTGTCCAATGACGAATTTGAGGTCAGATTTGGAAAAAATGGCCGCCATTTTGAACTTTTTGGTTTCTGGTCCGAATGCTTTCCAAATCGATATCTGGGGTCCCCAGTGGACTCAGATGACGATTCTGACATGAGAATTGCAAAAAATGACAACCATTTTGAACTTTTTTGTTTCTCGTCCGATTGCTTCCAAAATCGATATCTAGGGTCAGTGGTGGCCAATGACGACTCTGAGGTCAAAATTGGAAAAAATGGCCGCCATTTTTAACTTTTTTGTTTCTGAACGGATTGCTCTCAAAATCGATATCTAGGGTCCCCAGTGATGTCCGATGACGAATCTGAGGTCAAAATTAGAAAAAATGGCCGCCATTTCGAACTTTTTTGTTTCTGAACGGATTGCTCTCAGAATCGATATCTAGGGTCCCCAGTGGTGTCCGATGACGAATCTGAGGTCAAAATTGGAAAAAATAACCGCCATTTTGAACTTTTTTGTTTCTGGACGGATTGCTCTCAAAATCGATATCTAGGGTCCCCAGTGATGTCCGATGACGAATCTGAGGTCAAAATTAGAAAAAATTGCCGCCATTTCGAACTGTTTTGTTTCTGAACGGATTGCTCTCAGAATCGATATCTAGGGTCCCCAGTGGTGTCCGATGACGAATCTGAGGTCAAAATTGGAAAAAATAACCGCCATTTTGAACTTTTTTGTTTCTGGATGGATTGCTCTCAAAATCGATATCTAAGGTCCCCAGTGGTGTACAATGACGAATCTGAGGTCAAAATGGAAAAAAGGCCGCCATTTTGAACTTTTTGGTTTCTGGTCCGAATGCTTCCAAAATCGATATCTGGGGTCCCCAGTGGACTCCGATGACGATTCTGACATGACAATTGCAAAAAATGGCTACCATTTTGAACTTTTTTGTTTCTTGTCCGATTGCTTCCAAAATCGATATCTTGGGTCCCCCCCAGTGGACTCCAATGACGAATCTGACATCAGAACTGCAAAAAGGCGGCCACTTTTTTGGCAATTCTGATGTCAGAAACGTCATCGGAGTCCATTGAAGACACCAAATATCGATTTTGGTAGCAAACGGACGAGAAAAAAAAAATTAAAATGGCGACCATTTTTTGCAGTTCTGATGTCAGAATCGTCATCGGAGTCCACTGGGGACCCTAGATATCGATTTTGGAAGCAATCGGACGAGAAACAAAAAAGTTCAAAATGGTAGCCATTTTTTGCAATTGTCATGTCAGAATCGTCATCGGAGTCCACTGGGGACCCCAGATATCGATTTTGGAAGCATTCGGACCAGAAATCAAAAAGTTCAAAATGGCGGCTTTTTTTCCATTTTGATCTCAGATTCGTCATTGTACACCACTGGGGACCTTAGATATCGATTTTGAGAGCAATCCGTCCAGAAACAAAAAAGTTCAAAATGGCGGTTATTTTTTCCAATTTTGACCTCAGATTCGTCATTGGACACCACTGGCGACCCTAGATATCGACTTTGAGAGCAATCCGTTCAGAAATATAAAAGTTCAAAATGGCGGCCATTTTTTCCAATTTTGACCTCAGATTCGTCATCGGACACCACTGGGGACCCTAGATATCGATTCTGAGAGCAATCTGTTCAGAAACAAAAAAGTTCAAATTGGCGGCCATTTTTTCTAATTTTGACCTCAGATTCGTCATCGGACACCACTGGGGACCCTAGATATCGATTTTGAGAGCAATCCGTTCAGAAACAAAAAAGTTAAAAATGGCGGCCATTTTTTCCAATTTTGACCTCAGATTCGTCATCGGACACCACTGGGGACCCTAGATATCGATTTTGAGAGCAATCCGTTCAGAAACAAAAAAGTTAAAAATGGCGGCCATTTTTTCCAATTCTGACCTCAGAGTCGTCATTGGCCACCACTGGGGACCCTAGATATCGATTTTGAGAGCAATCCGTTGAGAAACATAAAAGTTCAAAATGGCGGCCATATTTTCCAATTTTGACCTCAGATTCGTCATTGGACACCACTGGGGACCCTAGATATCGATTTTAAGAGCAATCCGTTCAAAAACATAAAAGTTCGAAATGGCGGCCATTTTTTTCCAATTTTGACCTCAGAGTCGTCATTGGACACCACTGGGGACCCTAGATATCGATTTTAAGAGCAATCCGTTCAGAAACATAAATGTTTAAAATGGCTGCCATTTTTTCCAATTTTGACCTCAGAGTTGTCATCGTCAAAGTCAAAGTCAAAATGTAAAAAAAATTAATAAAAAAATAATCAAATTTTAGTTAAAAAATAAATAAATCAAAAATAAATAAATCAAATTGGCTAATAGCCCGCTCTGTCCCCCCTCGCCCGCACGTACCCTCCTACCCAACCTCAACAGTCGCCGCTCGCGCCGTTCGCCATTTTTATTTAAATTATAATTTGAAACATTTTAAAAAAAACCTTTTAAAATTATAAATAATATCTGTTTTAATTTTTTAGCTGCCCTTTACTAAGACCCAGAATTTGCTTTATTATATGCCAACTAACAGTTGACAGAATAATAATATTAGTCGCCAAGTAATTATATTAGTCGCCAAGTAATTATTTATAGTACCTCACCTATAATTTCAATAGTCGTACTTAATATATTAGCTACCCTAAAGTAGCCGCCAATATTTCGTTTTTATGATAGCCTGGTGTTGCCGCTTATTTACATTAAATAAACGCCGAAACATTTGATTGCAGCCGTATTAATTTCTTAGTTGCCAACAGTTAGTCGCCATATCAGTTTTTAGTCGCCGCGAAAATAATAAACCTTTTTGGAATACCGAGTGCGTGGTTTTACACCATTATCTACCCGCCAAAGTAGAAAAAGAAAACAAAGAGGTTTACAGAGAATAAACCTTGAAAGTTATATTTTTTGTTAATTTATGTTAGTATATTTAGAATTTTGACTAAAATAAAAAATATTTGTGTAAAAACAATTGCAGTATTTATTTACTACATTTATTAAACACAATGAACGAAGCTATACGAATCTATGCCTTGCTTAGTGCCTTATTTCACTGGCGACAAAGACAAAGTCGTGAAAAAACGAAAAGGGACGCAGTTATGCGTTAGAATGAGATACAAATACACCGCGCTCACTCTTGCGCATAACTGCGTTCCTTTTCGTTTTTGCACGACTTTGTCTTTGGCGCCAGTGAAATAAGGTGCTTACCTTTAATATTCCTTGAGAACCGATGACTACAGAAATATCTACCTACACTTTGTACCTAGATGTGTATTATGTATATGAGTCACATTTCACCCGAGCGAAGCCGGGTTTTCATCTAGTTATTGATAAACAGAAAAACCGCGTAATTAAAATTATAAGAATATTCTTAATATTTGCGCGTACGTACTGCGTATGAGTACCTAAATAATAAAATTAATGGAACGAGTTGGAACAGGGCCAGTTTACACGTTTCCAGTCTTAAGGCTGGGACTCCACCAAAGCGGAGAGGAGAGGATATGACGTCTCATTTTTCTATAGAATCTCCCTTTCCGCTTTGGTGGAGTCCCGGCCTTAGTGCTGTATCCCCACTATAGAGGCATCTTGTTCTAAAGCGAGTAGCATCTTGTTCTAAAGAATAGTTGTACGTTTTTAAAGCCTGACCAGAAAAATTAAATACCTCGCCATATTGCAGAATTTCAATGGATCTCATTTTGTAAGTAGTGAACATTTTACCATAAAAATAAAAATATATATACAATATACACGTGGCACTCCCATGACGCGACATGGTTCGGCACTGGCAGTAGACGTCTCAAAGTCTGGAATGAAGAACAGCATAGAGCGAAGAATGTCCTAGTACGTAATAGTCCTAGAACGGCTGATCCATCGACAGCTAAACCAGTTCCTTACTCGCTACAATCTACTCAATCAAACAAATAATCGAACCTTTCCTCTTTATAATATTAGTATAGATTACTAGTTAATGCAATGAACATTCGTTTATTACTGACGGTACAATGGAGTGCGGCGACGCAGCGCACGCACACACACGCATGCATACATGTCATCTTCCTCCAAACTTAATTAGGAAACCTGTTGACAACAATTTACAAAATAAACTACAGCAACAGACTAAAAATACTTCTTAAAATCTATGTGCAACTTAGGGCGCAAGCTACGAGCAGGCGGCGGCGGCGGCGGCAGATCACCATGAGCTACATCAGCAACATCGTTCGATGGTGGCTGAATGTCAGTTGATTCCTCACCATGCATCTCCCGTTCGCCCTCCGCCAACTGCTCCTCGCAGTCAGTCCACTCCCCATCCTCTACAACATTCTCATTACTCTCCGCCCCTTCCAAATTTACGGGTTCATCTGGTGAAACCTCCTCAAACCAGGAGAACCTTGTCAAAACTGCAGAAGAATGTGAAGTAAACGGACTCTGACCTATGCCTATATCAGTTTCGTTATCTTTTCTTAATAACAATTGATCTATGTGCCGTATACACTCTGTTTTATTGTCTGATAATAATATTTTGTACATTCTATTTCCTATCTTTTGGTGTAGGTACCTTACCTAAAACCCATGATAGTTTTCGTGCATTGTACCACCGAAGCCATACATTTTGCCCGATGGCTAAATGTCGATTGTTTTTATCGTCATATAAAGATTTTTTTATTATAAATTTTGGCTCATTTTATTTTGGTAGAATTAAATCCAAACGTGTTCTTAGTTCGCGGCCGAACATTAATTTAGCTGGCGTCTCTCCGGTGGAACAATGCGCTGTATTTCTATAAACAAATAGATACTCTAATAGCTTATCGTGTATAACTTGAATTGACACATTTTCTTTTAAAATACATTTTAAATGTTTTTTACATATTCTAACACTATTCTCTGCTTGACCATTACTGCAAGGATGATAAATTGGTGAAGTCATATATTTTATGCCATTATTGGAACAGAACTCATTGAATTCCGCTGAATTAATTTTGGCATCATTGTCCGATACGATTAAATTAGGAATGCCAAATACGGAAAATATATTTTTTAATTTACTTATCAAGGCTTGCGTCGCTGTACCATTCGCCATATGCAAACACTCGATCCATTTGCTAAACGCATCGTTCACTATCAAATAAGTCCTGTTTCCTACCTGCATGTAATCTATATGCAAGCGCTGCCAGGGCCCGAGCGGGCGCGGCCAGGGCGCGGGCTGAGCGCGCGGGGGCGCGGGCCGGACACTCGCACACGTCGCGCACACAGATGCCTTTCGCTCAATGTCCTTATCTATGCCCGGCCACCACATTCTACTACGCGCATTACTTTTCATTTTAACTATTCCTAGGTGTGTGCTATGTAGTTCATCCAACATGCGACTTCTTAATACGCCTGGAATTACTACCTTTGGACCCCTTAGCAAACATCCGTCAATCGTTTGTAAATCTGTCTTACAATGAAAATAAGGAAGGACTGATTTGCATTTTACTTTTCGTGGCCAGCCTTTAACCATATGTATATTTAATGACCGTTTGCAAAATTTTGTCTTTTTCCGTTGCCTGCTTAATGTCCTTTTGCAAAATAGCTGGAGAAATAGCACTTAAAAATTTTAGTGAAGTGTAGGTGTCGTATTCACTATCACTTACATCTTCGTCCTCGTTCAACGGGGCGCGCGAAAAGTAATCCGCGACTACGTTACTCTCACCCGTCGTATACTGAACGATGTAATTGTAAGCCGACAAAATTATTGCGTATCGTTGCAAACGTAACGCAGACGTTTTTGAAATGCCCGTATTTCTATTGAATATTGAAACTAGTGGCCTGTGGTCTGTTTTTAAAATAAATGGTTCACTACGGCCGTATAAATAGGGGTGAAATTTTTTTACACCGAAAATTATCGCCGTAGCTTCCTTGTGAATCTGGCTGTAGTTCTTTTCACTTGCATTCAGTGACCTTGATGCGAATGCGAGCGGCCTCTCTAGACCAGCTCCATCTCGCTGTGACAGCACGGCCCCCAGGCCGGCCGGGCCGGCGTCCACTGACAGCACCAGCTGTGCTGCCGGGTCAAAGTGCGCCAGGACGCGCTCCGACGCCAGCTCCCGCTTGACGCGCTGCACGGCCTCCCGCTGCAGCGTGCCCCACGCCCACTTAGCGTCAGCACGAAGCAATTCGTGCAAAGGACTCATAACATCCGACGCGTTTGGAATAAAATTCCTATAGTAATTTACCATTCCTATAAAACGTTTCACCTCGGTTACGTTGGTAGGATCAGGCGAGTTCAATATTGCTTGTACCTTACTTGGGCTGGTTTGAAGCCCGTTTTTACTAATATTGTAACCCAAGTTAGTCACACTTTCTTTAAAAAACTCACACTTCTCCTTTTGCAACCGTAACCCTGCGTCATTTAATCGATGTAATACTTCCTTCAATCTTTGCATATGTACTACTAGCTTTCCGCCGCGGCTCCGCCCGCGTAAACAGTTTTTCCCGTGGGAATGAGGCATTTTCCCGCGGTAAAAGGTAGCCTATGTTACTCAGGGTGAATGTAGCTTTCTAATGGTGAAAGAATTTTTGAAATCGGTTCAGTAGTTTTTGAGTTTATTCATTACAAACATACACACACACACACAAAAATACAAATCTTTCCTCTTTATAATATTATTAGTATTAGTATTAGTATGATTTTATTAGGACCGGTTATACAAATGTCGTCAAGCCAACAGCTTACTCCATCAATACCAGATAATAAGGTTTCTATTGTTTTCTGAAAAATAGCGGGCGCGTTTGCCAAACCATAAACCAACCGAGTATATTTATATAAACCCCTCTGAGTGTTAATGGTAGTGAGCTCCTGTGACTCATCGCTCAATACAAACTGATTATACGCATTTTTGAGGTCTATTTTACTATAATGCTCACCGCCTCCTAATTTAGCAAACACCTCTTCAATCCTTGGCATCGGATATTTGTCAACAACAAGATCTTGGTTTAAAGTTACTGAAAAATCACCCGCTATCCTAACCTTTCCATTTTCTTTCACTACTGGCACAATGGGAGTCGCGTATTTTGAATAACTAACAGGCACTAAAATTCCCAATTGCACAAGTCTATTTAATTCTTTTTCAACCTTCTCTTTTAAGGCGAATGGTACTGTACGCGGCTTGAAAAACTTTGGCACACTATTTTCTTTTAATTGTAAATAAACCTTGAATTTATTGAAAGTACCCAACTCATCGCGCCATAGATCCGGATACTGTTCCAATAATTTTGACATATTATTTTCGTCCGATTTAATATTATTTATTCTCGTCGTTAAAGAAAGATTAAATGCCGACATAAAATCTCTGCCTAGTAAAGGTGGCCCTCCATTTCTTATTACAAATAATTTTATCGTTTTTGTTTCATTATTATAGGTTAATTCGCAATTAAAATAACCTAAAGGCGAAATTTTATGTCCATCATATAAACACATCTTAATATTACTCATGTAGTCTATAATTAGTAAACATATTTCTGTACATTTTCTCCGAAATAACGGACGTTCCCGAACCTGAGTCTAATCCCATCCTCGTCGCCAGTGAGATGTACGATAAATGATACGAGCTAATGCAATGACCATTCGTTTATTACTGACGGTACAATAGAGTGCGGCGACGCAGCGCACGCACACACACGCATGCATACATGTCACTTAAACTTTAAAGCTATGTAATCACAGTGCGGGAAATTAGCGCAACGCCTATGTAAAACAAATTGTTTTTTTCCCTTAATACACAAAAATGAGACACAGACAAGAACTACTCCTTCTTTGTTATGCGTGCTTGTCTTGTGTTTGCTCGTGAGCAATAATCAAAATTGAAGAAGGAAGAAGTATTTATTTACCCAGTAAGTATTTGATTGACAGTTATCACATTTACTCCAATGTGCAAATTTTATCAAAATCAGTCGTCGTTTTAGAGATATGAACCATAATATAACGAGTAAGATTTGTCTATATCTTTGAAGAGCGTCGGTGGCCAAGTGGCTAGGCCCGTTGACTTCCGTTCCGAAGTTCGATGGTTCAAACCCCGGCACGTACCAATGTGTTTTCGATTTTCGAATTCATATGTACGTTTATTCGACGCTCTTACGGTGAAGGAAAACATCATGAGGAAACCTGCACACACCTGCGAAGAAATTCAAAGGTTGTGTGTGAAGTTGACCAACCCGCACTGGGCCAGCGTGGTTGACTAAGGCCTATTCACCCTGGTATCAGGGTAGGCTCGACCCCTCGGTGGGGACATATATGAGCTGTTAACGATATCTTTGAAACTATTTAACGGATTTCCTTAATTTTTTCTTTATAAGCTTACGTTTATTTCCAATTAATGTACCAATTTTATCTAAATCCGTCCAATAGTTTCGGAGATATGGATCATAACTTAAAATTTTCATCATTGAGTACCTACTTATATTTATCCAAAGGACAAACAAAGTTAAGACAGAGAGTACAATTTTTTTCATTCCCTCCTTAGCTGAAACAGGAAGTATCTACGTTCAAATGCCCGAATAAAATAATGGGGTTGCTGGGGAGAACCTCTGCAGCGACCCCAAATTCAGATAATGAGTACTCATAAACCGTAAAGGTACAATTTTTGTTAAGTATGTACTAATTCAGAACATATTACGTACAAACCTTTTATGTACCTATTTAGAAACAGTAAAACAGACAATGGGGTTTCCGGAGCACGACGTGTTTCGGAGCCTATTCGATACAAACATACAAATAATCGAACCTTTCCTCTTTATAATATTAGTATAGATTACTAGTCTTAAACTTTAAAGCAATGTAAAATATTGGTATTTGCGAAGTTATTTTATTTACTATTCTATAGGTACTTTTAATTTTAGAGGGTAGAAGTCTAAAGTATGCAATGGGTTTGCTGCTATAATATTCTACCCAACTCTTTGCTACTTGCATCCTTATGCAGTTCGGCGTTAGCGTTTCTGTCATATTATATACCTACAATACAATACAATATACTTAACACTGACACTAATAGTCAGTTAATTTTTGCTTGAGAGTTTGAATGCATGATCTTGCTCAGAACCCCATTGCCACTCAATAGGTACCCCTTTTTAGTACGTTCTGCTAGGAGCCTTGCTATTTCAAAGAGACATTGGACGATTTTTCGGAAATACAGACCGATTAACTGTTATAATTCGTGGACGTTGTTTGCCCTTTTATATTGGCTCACATAAGTAACTATAGCTTGTTGTTCATATCCTACAGTAAATTTTATGATTAAGCATTTTTTTGAGTGAAATTAAATAGTTGCTTTGCTTTTAGTGTGAGGCCACACGAGCGTAATTTTTTCTGCCGTGAGCGGCAGAAATTCTGTCGCGTAAATTCTGCCGGCAGAAATTCTGTCGGGACCGCCACACGAGCAGAATTTTTTCTGTTGCTTTTTATCGTTTGTAGGGGGTGATTGTATAGTTATCGATATCGATCCGCGGCAATTTTGCACTATGTATGCTTTAAAAAATATTTAGCCACGATGTTGCCTCGGCGTAAAATAGGCTGCCGCATGCAACAAATGTCGCAAATAACAAAAATAATAATATTTATAGATTACATTACATTTAACTTGCGAAATGTTTTGCCCCGTCGTTCTGCCCTGGCTTTTGCTAAAATATTTGTTTATTAATTATGTGGCATGCGACAATAGAGAATGTTCACTAATTTTGAATGTTAGCTTTATAAATTCTCCGTTCAAAATAAAAAATACTAGTGAAAGAATTATTTCGATACGTCAATTAGTTTCCAAGATAGAGAAGTTTAAAGTGAGCGCGCGACGAAATTCCGCGTTCAAGCGCGTGACGTCATAATGCAACGCTCGCTCAGTCCGTTCCCGCTCTTCCGTACGGCTGCCTTGCGTTATTAGGTATTTTGTACTTGGATTTCTGAATTAAAAAAAAATTAACAATCCAAATACCATAAAATCATGTGTTGTGCCAAAATGTACAATTACGGCTATCAATGCGCCGGAAAAGTTATTTTTTGTCGTTCCAATGGATGTCAAAATACGAAGTAAATGATTACAAGCTATGAAGAGATCAGATCCTGTTAGAAATCGAAGCACAGTTTATTGTTGTGAAGATCATTTTGACTTAAGTATAAGTAGTGATTACCTTTTTATGTACCTACTAGCTGCCCGCCCATGGCTACGCCCGCGTTGGATTTCGACTTTTCCCGTAGGAATGAGATGATTTCTAGCCTGAAAAAGTAGCCGCGCGCGCTACTAGTATTAGGTAGACTTAATCCATCCCCCCGAGATCTATTCTATATCTGTACCAAGTATCATCAAAAATTCCCGCCGCGCTACTAGGTATATTTCCCGTGGGAATGAGATATTTTCCCACGGTATAATAGCCTTTATCCCCCCTAAAATATTTTGTATCTCTACCAAGTTTCACTAAAAGTTTCTGCCAGACCTCCCATTTTCCCGTGGGAATAAGGTATTTTCCCGCGGTAAGAGATAATCTATATCCTACTCCAAGGTCTATTTTATCTCTGTACCAATCTTTATCAAAACTTTTCACCTGTACTACTATTTTTCTCGTGGGATTAAAGTATTTTCCCGCGGTAAAATGTAGCCTATACATATCCCTAGGGTCTATTATATCTCAGTACCAGGTTTTATCAAAACTTTCTACTCGCGGTGACCTTTTTCCCGTGGGAGTGAGGGATTTTCCCACGGTAAAAGGTAGCCTATATCCATCTCCAAGGTCTATTCTATCAAACCCCAAGGTCAGATAGCTCGTAGATATCAAGTTTCATCAAGTTTCCGCCTCACGACTCCGCCCGAATCTTTCCCGTGGGAATCAGTTGTTTTCCCGCGATAAAAAGTAGCCTATGTCCGTCTCCAAGGTTTATTCTATCTGCGTAACAGACAGACAGACAGAGAGACTTTCGCATTTGTAATATTAAGTAGGGATTAGTAGTTTTCGGTTTTAAGACCTAATGGTTGCCTGGAAGAAATCGCTTAGAGCGATAAGGCTGCCACTTGCCTTCTCCCTTTTTGAGTATTGTTAATGTTTTTGTTTTTGTTCTGTGCAATAAAGTATATTTTGTTTTTTTTTTTTTTTTTTGAGCTATATTACATTACCTAAAACCTAAGGTCTCTGATACCTACTTATAGCTATAGCTAGTGGCATTACGAAATGAAATACTTGGGTATTTTAGGTACTTCAATAAAAGAATACTTATAGAACAGATATTAATATCTATTTTCGAGAGTTATATTATAAAAAGTTGAACTTAACTTACCTTTGCATTTTTACTCCTCGCCTTTCGACGGCAAAGAAATCACTATTGTCGCTAAATAATGAGCAACCAACTCCTTCTATTTTAGGTAGATTATTTGATTGTCCATTTTCGAACCCTTCATCTATTATTAATTCAATTCATACAACTGGAAGCGATGAAATAAAGCAAAACACTGCGCGAGTAAACTACCGCGGAGCGGAGTGTTGCTTTGTGACGTCACACGCGGTCACGTGACTGTCAGCGGGACTCGATATTTATGGGAACTTTGAATGCATATAAAATCAAAACTACTTGATATTTTTTAATAAAACAAAAACTAGTGTATCTGTATATATAAAAGCTCTACTGTAACAAAGTTTCAAGTGATTTTACATACTTAGTAACATTCCTTATTGTTGCATGTTGTTGCCCCGACATAAATGAGGCTGAAAATCTTATTTGTTTTGGAAAGAGCGTGTTGTGCTCCCAAAATTGATAATTGGGGTCCGCAGTGGACTCCGATGACGAATCTGACACCAGAATTGGAAAAAATGGCCGCCATTTTGAACTTTTTAGTTTCTGGTCCGATTGCTTACAAAATCGATATATAGGGTCCCCAGTGGACTCCAATGATGAATATGACATCAGAATAGCAAAAAATGACCGCCATTTTGAACTTTTTTGTTTTTGGTCCGATTGCTTCCAAAATCGATACCCAGTGGACCTCAATGACGAATCTGACACCAGAACTGCAAAAATGGCCGCCATTTTGATTTTTTTTGTTTCTGGTCCGATTGCTTCCAAAATCGATATCTGGGGTTCCCAGTGGAACTTAATGACGAATCTGACATCAGAACTGCAAA
>CAOKYR010000318.1:0-17787 GCA_948473455.1 Teleiodes luculella | reverse complement strand
AGACTAATCCACGAAAGGTTTTTTTCTTTGTTTAAACAATCAAATACATTATTCAAAAGCTTCCTACACACGCGTGTTGTTTGCCATTTTGTTGTTGTTTTAAACAGAGCGAGACGCAGTTATGCGATAGAATGAGATACAAATCACCGTGCTCACTCTAGCGCATAACTGCGTCTCGCTCTGTTCGGCATACAAGGCAGACGTGTGGACCCGGGGTTATACGATATTGTGTCGGTTGCAGCCCCCCGCGCAGTCCCCGGCCCCCCTGCTCCCCCCGACCCAGTCCTCCGCCCCGCTGCTGCCCTCCATCCCCCCCTCTGGCCGGTGGGTGGTGAGCGCGGCGGACAAGGCCCAGTTCGACGCGCAGTTCGAGGCGGCGGACCAGGATAGAGACGGCTTCGTGTCGGGCGCAGAGATCAAGAACACCTTCCTCGAGACCGGCCTGCCGCAGCATACGCTCGCGCATATATGGTGAGGGGATTAGTTTTTTTATTTATTTATTTATTTATTTATTATTTATTGTACACAAACATTTTACAATTACAGTTATTTAAAAAGTAGACACAACAGGCACAGCTTATCTCTCACGAAATGTCTTCCAGCTGGCCTTTAATTTACCTATGCTCGAGTATGGACGGTTTTGAACAACTTTTCCCTGAATAAAAATAGCCATTTTAATCAGTCAGTTTATATGGAGAATGCAATATTATTTATTTGTATCGACAAATATTCTTTAGGAAAGTTGATTGAACTCAATGATTGAGCGTGTCCTTTCCATGGTCTAAGAAAACAAGGTTTAACCATTAGACCACGTGACTGACACGAGTCTACGTCATTTCTACGTCATTTTGCCTGTTCATCCTTGTGGAATGCGTGTAATAGACAAGGATGAACAGCGCAAAATGACGTAGGCTTGTGTCAGTAACGTGGTCTAACGGTTAGACCTTGTTTTCTTAGACCACGCTTGAGTTAAAAAAGTTCCTTCGTCATTCATACGTCATCTGCGTTCTTTTTTCTTCAGTTTTCCCCTTGACTTTCGGCCTTCACGGCCGTATTTCTTAATTCGTTTTCGTAATTTTGTAAAGTCTATGCTGCTTTATGCCGAGTTTTTTTTAATATTTTTTTGAATTGACCTATGCTTGAGTCGAAAAAGTACGACGGATCAAGCTTCATCAGACTTGACTACTGCCAAGTTTATATCTGTTTCGTTTCCATGTAAATAAACGTAAATAAACCAGTGTCAATTAGTTTGTGGCGGCGCGCCACATACTACCTACGAGTACGTCATTAGAGGAGCGACCAATTGGAAGCAGAGGCCTGAAACGCGCTATCAGAGTTTTCGCAAGACATTGAACAAATACAAGTTCCAACGAAGTACAGTTGGACCGCGGTCCCCGGGCTCACCACCATGCCCCAAGGAAGATCTTCCCTTTGCCTCCACAAGTTCCTCGTGTATTTACTACTAGTGCCTAAGCCTGCCTGCCTTCAGCCGCTCCTGTCGGCTTGCCAAGGTCAGCGAAGCTTGATACGTCGACTTGGCGATACAAGCGTAGACAGACCTCCGTCACTCGCAGTACTTGCGCGCTATAACTACCTACCGCCCGGCCGAGCGGTCTCGGGCCGACCCAGGACCAATTCCCCATTGTCTAAACGTGTGACGTAGAGTGGCGCAATACAAGAGAGAGAGAGATGCAGCAACTACTTCTTTTCACCTAGCGCCGTGCGACCTGAATTGCACTTTATTATAACGGAGCTAGGGTTGCAATTTATATGAATTATGTCGCCTAGTGCAGCTTCTGTAGGAACTACTATTTGGTATTCTGTGGCGTAGATCAGTAAGCCACTATTATAACCTGTGTGTTGTCGATTACAGGGCGCTGTGTGACACGGAGAGCGCTGGCAAGCTGTCTCGCTCACAGTTCGCGCTAGCCATGTGGCTGGTGAAGCGCGCGCTGAGAGGAGAGGCGCCGCCCGCCGCGCTCACTGCAGACATGATCCCGCCCCCCTCCGTCACCGCACAGGTAACTAGACAAGGACACCAAGCAAGCTGTCTCGCTCACAGTTCGCGCTAGCCATGTGGCTGGTGAAGCGCGCGCTGAGAGGAGAGGCGCCGCCCGCCGCGCTCACTGCAGACATGATCCCGCCCCCCTCCGTCACCGCACAGGTAACTAGACAAGGACACCAAGCAAGCTGTCTCGCTCACAGTTCGCGCTAGCCATGTGGCTGGTGAAGCGCGCGCTGAGAGGAGAGGCGCCGCCCGCCGCGCTCACTGCAGACATGATCCCGCCCCCCTCCGTCACCGCACAGGTAACTAGACAAGGACACCAAGCAAGCTGTCTCGCTCACAGTTCGCGCTAGCCATGTGGCTGGTGAAGCGCGCGCTGAGAGGAGAGGCGCCGCCCGCCGCGCTCACTGCAGACATGATCCCGCCCCCCTCCGTCACCGCACAGGTAACTAGACAAGGACACCAAGCAAGCTGTCTCGCTCACAGTTCGCGCTAGCCATGTGGCTGGTGAAGCGCGCGCTGAGAGGAGAGGCGCCGCCCGCCGCGCTCACTGCAGACATGATCCCGCCCCCCTCCGTCACCGCACAGGTAACTAGACAAGGACACCAAGCAAGCTGTCTCGCTCACAGTTCGCGCTAGCCATGTGGCTGGTGAAGCGCGCGCTGAGAGGAGAGGCGCCGCCCGCCGCGCTCACTGCAGACATGATCCCGCCCCCCTCCGTCACCGCACAGGTAACTAGACAAGGACACCAAGCAAGCTGTCTCGCTCACAGTTCGCGCTAGCCATGTGGCTGGTGAAGCGCGCGCTGAGAGGAGAGGCGCCGCCCGCCGCGCTCACTGCAGACATGATCCCGCCCCCCTCCGTCACCGCACAGGTAACTAGACAAGGACACCAAGCAAGCTGTCTCGCTCACAGTTCGCGCTAGCCATGTGGCTGGTGAAGCGCGCGCTGAGAGGAGAGGCGCCGCCCGCCGCGCTCACTGCAGACATGATCCCGCCCCCCTCCGTCACCGCACAGGTAACTAGACAAGGACACCAAGCAAGCTGTCTCGCTCACACCACACATACATTTTATATTGATCAAATATTACGAGAAAATCTTACAAAATCGTTTGAACGCTGATTTGTCAGTAATTGTTTCTTCAAATTAAAATTAGATCAGGTATATATCATTATAAGAATTTTTGAGTACAAGAAAATAAAAAACCTCATGTCAAATACTTTTATTTTTAATTAAATTACGTACATACTACATAATATTACGTTAATTGGAAGAAAAACATAAATCAACTAGTCTGACGCATGAGAAATTAAATCATAAATCTTTCGTCACATTCTCTAAGTTATAAATTTCGTATCACACCAATATAGGCTGTCATTTGACTAAGTATATTAAAATAAAGTTAATCCAGATCGCATCTTCCACATAAATGCCTGATATTTGCCAATATTAAAAAACAGCACCTCGATTCTAAATAATCCGCCTTCACCGCCCCCTCCTAAAACTAAATTATCCCATTTAAAAACTCCGCTCCATCAATACTGGCTAAAATATTCCAAACTTAAAAACATAACTTCCCCATTGTGTTCTAAACAGTCCGAGGCTGTATGGGCTTTGAACCCTTTGCCTATCCCATAAGGGATAAAAGAACCTAAAAAAATCTAAACAGTCCGAGGCTGTATGGGCTTTAAACCCTTTGCCTTTCCCATAAGGGATAAAAGAACAAAAAAAAAACAACTAAACTGTCCAAGGCTGTATGGGCTTTGAACCCTTTGCCTTTCCTATAAGGGATAAAAGAACCAAAAAAAAAAACAACTAAACAGTCCGAGGCTCTATAGGCTTTGAACACTGCCATAAGTAACCAAAAAATTCTAAACAGTCCGCCTATGGCGGCCCCTCGTCAGCAGACGTAGCGAGTAGACAGCCACAGCGGTCCCTAGTACCAGCAGCACGCGACTGCCCGCCACGGCGTGGGCAGACCACACTGACACTCGCACCGTCCCCACTAACACATCCTTCTGCCAGCAACTGCAAACAAACCGTAGCCATACATATACCAGGCCTCCGTCACTCCATGTACTTGCGCGCTATAACTACCTACCGCCCGGCCGAGCGGTCTCGGGCCGACCCAGGACCAATTCCCCATTGTCTAAACGTGTGACGTAGAGTGCCGCAATACGCGAGAGAGAGAGATGCAGCAACTACTTCTTTTCGCCTAGCGCCGTGCGATCTGAATTGCACTTTATTACAACGGAGCTAGGGTTGCAATTTATATGAATTATGTCGCCTAGTGCAGCTTCTGTAGGGACTACTATTTGGTATTCTGTGCATATACGTAATGTCACGGCTCTTTCCCGGAAGCACAGATACCAACAACCCATGTATCACTTTATAAACCTATACCACAGAAGAAAATAATAGTACTAACCCGTACAGAAAGGACACTCACCCCCCCGCGCTAAAATGAGTTCCCCGCCCGATATAGCGCCCCACGCCCCGCACCCCGCAGGCGCCGCGGGACTCCGCCGGTGGTGTTTGGGGGTGTTTTACATAGCGCCTAGCGCCATTGACTTGTAGTTGATATTCGGTTGTTATTAAAAAAGAAGCAAGTTGTCAAAATGCGTTTTCTGTATAGAGTGACCGCCCAGTGCCTATACTAACAGATAGAAAATACTATTATTATTATCCATAGCAAGTGCACGGCGGGAACAAATAATTGCCCCTGGTACAGCTAGGTGACCATGGTGAACCAGGGGAAAAAATAATACCCCTGATCCACCCAGTTATTTTGCGGTGAACTATGGGAAGAAAAAAAAGCCCTTGGTACACCTAGGTGGACTATGGGTTGAACCACGGGTTTGGAGTGACTGATGACTATGAAAAGATATATTTAATCAATGGATCATATCAACTTTCGTAACGCAAAGGGTTCGAAAATAACGCAAAATGTTACAATACTAACGTTCTGGCAAGTTCCGCGCCGCAGGTCGCGCCGCCGCAGAATACCAAATAGTAGTCCCTACAGAAGCTGCACTAGGCTACATAATTAATTCATATAAATTGCAACCCTAGCTCCGTTATAATAAAGTGCAATTCAGATCGCACGGCGCTAGGCGAAAAGAAGTAGTTGCTGCATCTCTCTCTCTCGCGTATTGCGCCACTCTACTAACACGTTTAGGGAATGGGGAATTGGTCCGCACGCGGCCCCGAGCGGTAGGTAGTTATAGCGCGCAAGTACATGGAGTGACGGAGGCCTGGCGCGCCGCCGCCGCCGCCGCGCGAATCTGTGGCCAGGGGTTATAGGTGGCAATAATAGTGCGGTACCTGTACTTGCGTTGGTCCTGGTCGTGTACGGTGGCAATAGCGATGTGGTCCCTCGCGTTGACGCGCACCCGGCCCCCGCTCTCGCGGTCCGCGGCGCGCTCCGACACCAGCGAGGTACCCACGCGCCACGTCACCGGAATGTCGCGGAGCCGAGTCCTGGAATTAAGATGGATAAGCAAAACTACTCTGAAAAAAGCCGATGCTCATTACTTCAGGGTTCCGTTTGCATTCAGATAAATTGGCTGCGCAATGGGTTTTGATCATATACAGGGTTATTTTTTAATCAGTGCACAAATTTTAGGTAGGCATAGATTGAAGAAAATAAAAACACTCGTATATTTTTATTTTATCACGTTTCATACAAAAAAATCGAAATATTGCCATTTTATGCATAAAATTGGTACCAAATTTTGTATGGAAAAAAAATTTTTACGCGCCAATTTTCTTGATACTTCGTATAAACACTCATTGGCATAATTAATTGGACACGTATTCTGGCGTGTTTTGAAATTCGTTCTCTAAATGGGTTAAAAATAGTGTTAAAATTTGTAAAAAAAAAAAAAAAAAATTTTTTTTCGTCTCATGTGATCTGGTAACGATACTGACTGTGTACACAAAATTTGTGCACTGATCAAAAAGTAACCCTGTATAACATAAAAAAAAAGACCGCCACAAAACCGTTACTTGATACTTTCAACAACTAGAAAAGACCTGATAATCTTCAAATGGCTGAAGATATTTTCTTGGCTAAGAAGAAGAAGCTTTCTATTTCATAGCTAAGAACACGCTCGATCTTAACACCTTGCAAACAAAAAAAAACTAGATCAAAATCGGCGCATCCGTTTACAATGCCACAGACAGACAGACAGACACACACACACACACACACACACACACACACACACACACACACACACACACACACACATGTCAAACTTATAGCACCCCTCTTTTTCGTCCGAGGTCAAAAATTCAAGTCGCCCAGGGGTAACTCGTGGGAATTTTGCCAAGAGACCGTAAAACAGACGCTTGACTGAAAGAGCAAAGAAGTCACCGATATGCAGTAAAGACACATAGCTGCGGTCTTAGAATGGAGACCCTGGGGTGAAAAAAGACCTAGAGGAAGACCGCAGATGTGATGGAAGGATGGCGTAGGGAAGACTGCAAGAATGAATTGGATAGAGGCGGCACAAGACCGGAATAGATGGCGTAATTTAAAGGAAACCTACACTAAATTGGTTGAAAAGGATGAAAAGAGGAAGAAAAGGCTACTCAATTAACATCAAATAGTACTTGCACATTGTAGCTGTTTAACTTACCCTCTACACCGTATGAGCGCTGGCTGTCCCCTCACAGCGAACAAATGGTCGCGGACGGGAGGCGGGGGCTGTACGGGCTTGGCTAGAGCGAGAGAGTAGATCCCCGCGCTGTTGTTGGCTCGCTCTAACTCCACGCCCGTCTCGGTTAGCACTTTGAACACCACGTTGGATTGGCAGGGTGTCTACAAATTGGAAGATTAGATTTTTGACGGTTCTTAAGTGTTAATTAGAGTAATTGCCAAAGGATGAATTTTCATAATTTTGCTTTTCCCAATTTCTTGGTTCGTCTGTTAGTTACACTTACACGGCGAAATTTAAAGTGTTTGTTAGGTCAGCTTTGATAATGTAAATCCATTTCGGCCGTTTAGTAAACCGGAGTTTGAAAACTGGTTTCTTAAAGGGATTTTTAATCATACTAATATTATAAAGAAGAAAAGTTTGTATTTGTGTGTGTGTGTGTGTGTGTATGTTTGTAATAAATAAACTGAAAACTACTGTCCTCCTTGATTAGCACTACTCCATGCTCCTTAATTGTTTTCCTATACTCTAAGGTTGTCTGGAAGAGATCGCTAAATAGCGATAAGACCGCCTTTGCGCACATTTTATTTATAAGTTACTTTGTGAAAATATTTTTATGTGTATAAGCAATAAAGTATTACTTACTTACTTACTTACTTACTGTGCCGATTTTAAAAATTCATTCACCATTAGAAAGCTACATTCACCCTGAGTAACATAGGCCACTTTATACCGCGGAAAAACGCCTCATTCTCACGGGAAAAAATGTTAACGCGGACGGAGCCGCGGCGGAAAGCTAGTACTTTTATATAACTGGTTTCCTAAACAACGGCCAAAGGACACTTACTGTGACAAGGCATAGTCACACATTTAAGTGTCAAAATGCTGTGAGAAAGAAGCCACCATATAAAACTTCCTTCAGTATATAAACGCGACAAAACTACACGTGAAAACTGAAGTATTCGCCAATCACTTGACCTCGTGGTACACGCTTTTCTGTAAACTTTCTTACGTATCTTTTCTGTTAGTTCGCTTGTGTATACTTCGCTAACAATATTGATTTATAGAAAAGTAAAGCAGTTATACCTTGCACATAGCGATCATGATCTCGTTGGGGCGTTGCTTGACGGCCGGCAGGTTTCTGAGGCATTTTGGCAGGAAGCGGGATCGGCAACCCACTCCTCTTGGAAATGCTGGAATTTAAAAAATAATCCAAATATAACCCATTTAACAATACAATACAATACAATACAAAATACTACCCCACCCCCCTAACCCTTTTAACCCTTTATAAGGCAAAACAACTTTACAAAATGCATTAGTTTTCGACTTTATGTTGAGGGTATACAGTTAAAATTAAGGTGGCAATAAAGTGGGTGGCCACTGCCTTGTAAATGGGTGGCCACTGCCTTGTAAATGTTTAAAAAGGTGTCATCTCAGCCTCATGGCAAACCAAAGTCACCGACATAGCCCGAAGAATCGCTAGACTTAAGTAGCGTGGGCGGGGCACATTGCGCCTAGAACCGAAGGCCGTTGGGGTAGAAAGGTTCTTGAATGGCGACCGCGCGCCGAAAGACGAATCGTGGGCAGGCCCCCCACTGGTGAGGGTCGTGGGAAGCTGCTGACCGATCATTGTGAAGATCTTTGGCGGAGACTCTTTAAAGAATATAATTTGATTGTATTAATAATAATAATAATAATAATAAAAACGTTGCATCCTTTTCTTTTGTTAGAAGACCGAAAGGTACGCCATTACTTCTGTTGAGGTTATATATAATTGTCAAATAAAGGTCGTACGTACCGTTTGCAATAAAATGTCACTTACTCGTGACTAATGTTGTATGAAATTGGCCTAAATGGAAAATGCAAATAATATAAAATTTGTTTAATTTATTGTTAGATTCGCTTCCATTTTAATAAAACTGTTTTAGATTCTAGTTGCTTAAGTTGATGGAGCCTTTTCTGCCTCGGAATATCATGTAAGAATTTTATTTATGGAATAATCCTGAAACTATTTCACTTCATATAAAACTTACCTTCCAAGAACTTGCTTCCTTCTTCGCATACAATGTCTTTTTTTATTAGCGTTGTTGTAGTTTTCGGCGTCTTAGTTTTGTCACGCTGTAAAAATAGATAATGATCAAGATTTTCTCATGTTATTTTACATAAATAAATATGTGGGGACATCTCAACATAAAAAAATGTCGTGGTCGGTCCTACAAGAGGTGACGTGATGAGCCCAGAGTTTATTCCAGAGTAGTACTGAAACGATAGCTTGCCCGTTGATCATGTTATTGAAGCGAAAGAAGTACGAGTATGCCTGAAACGTAACAGTTTACTGATGTCACAGAATAAATAATAGTACTAGGTACAGAAGACCACTCTCTGATAGCAAACATACTAATTTAATTCTAGCTACCACGCCACTAACGTTCAAATTACTTTGAACGCGTCGAACGTGACCCTGGCTATAATAGCCTTCCGTTTGTCGTTGCACTCGTATTAAAACAAAATGCACCTTAAGACCGCACTGCGAGAGTCCATATTACCACAAACTAAATAATAGCGTCGTCACAAGCGCGCGCGTTTTTCTTACCAACTGGCCTCATATATGGGACCGCTCGGCTTAGGTACATTCTGGAGCTCTGGCGCGGAGTGCGCCGGGCCAGCTGACGTACGGAAACAATAGCTTGAAATCACCTTTTCCCGCTGACTACTGAGCTTCACGTGGCACATGCCATATCTCCTTTTCCTTCCCCACCGTCCGCACCGACTGCACTCGCTCCACGGTGTCCAAGAGCTAAAGATAGTTAGGTCTTTGTACGTGGTTGATGGCTGGGCGTAGGGGCCGTGCGATGAACGGGGTTTTACCTGACAATCAATGTATTATAAATTGGCTTTCACATTGGTTTACAGAATAAACTTAAGCTTAGTCATTTTCGAAAACTTATTTTTTTTTACTTTTTCTTTCTCATTGTGTCAATGATTTACTCATTATAGTGATTTATAATTAACTAGCGACCCGCCCGGCTCCGCACGGGAAAATGGTTATTGTGGGTTATCCTTAAGCATATTATGCATGTATTATACATATAAACCTTCCTCTTGAATCACTCTATCTATTAAAAAACCTGTATCAAAATCCGTTGCGTACTTTTAAAGATTTAAGCATACATAGGGACATGATAGGGACATAGGGACAGAGAAAGCGACTTTGTTTTATACTATGTAATGATGGGTTATCGATGACGATATCTGAGATGAATAATAGTAGGCATTCTTACCACAGTGTAGTTTCCTTCGGTATCGTAATCCACTACCTCTAACACAACCGTCTCTCCAAAGCTAGCGCCAAGCTGTTGAATCAGATATTGATGCCAATAAAAGGGTTTAAAGAGTCTTGACTTTCAGGTTCAAATTGTTTATTTTCTTTTACAAAGTTCTTTGGGCAAGTGCCTCCTATTCGGCTTATCGTCTGTGTTAGGAGACACCGCTCTTCTTACATACAAATATTAACGTTTGTGACTATCATCCGTCAATATCCCGAAAATATTTAGAAGGCTCCCATCTATGAAAGTCCATATTCCTTCCGTGAATTGCGAACAATTTGCTATTCTCACCTGACACATGTAAACCCCTGCATGTTCCAACCGCACCTGGTATATAGCCAGTACTCCATCAGAAAATACCGCAGAATCCTTAGCCTCCATCGGGATATAGGTCAAGTTATTGAGGGACTGAAAACACATAACAGGAAGGTTTATGTTGTTACGCAATGCAGCAATCTTGAGGTTGAGACGCGGGTTCTGGGTACCAAGTTGCCGTAGTAAATTTTAAGTATCCCACGGGAACTCTTTAATTTATTCGCGATTAAAACCACATTAAAACTATCCAAGATGTTGACCGGTAATATAAGCTACCACCATGCGAAATTTAATTCAAATCGGTTTTACAGTTTGCTACAATGTGCCCGTACAATGTGCTTAGCCGTATGAATGACTATGGTTTTTTAATTATCCCACGGGAACTTTTTAATTTTCTGGGATTAAAAGTATCTTAAGATGTTGACCGGGAATATAAGATACCACAAAACTTCATTCAAATTGGTCCTACCGTTTCGGAGATTAGCCCGTACAAACAGACAAACAGAGACAAAAAATTGAAAAAATCTCGATATATATCACTTCTTACATCTCCTTGAATCGGTTTTCAGCATTTTATCTTCTATGTGCAGATTATCGACCTCTACAGATCTATTATATAGATAACTAGCATTCCGCCGCGGCTCCGCCCGCGTTAACAGTTTTTCCCGTGGAAATAAAGCATTTTCCCGCGGTAAAAGGTAGCCTTTGTCACTCAGGATGAATGTAGCTTTCGAATGGTGAAAGAATCTTTGAAATAGGTTTAGTAGTTTTTGAGTTTATTTATTACAAACATATACACAAAAATACAAATCTTTCCTCTTTATAATATTATAGTATGATTTAGTATTTACTACTAACAGGAGCATAAAGCCAAGTGGGTTGCGGGTGTAGTCTCGAAGTGCATATAGCGCAGGGTATCCTAGCCACGGCCCCTTCATACGCGGTGACGCTGACCCCTCCCGCCGCCCCCGCCCCGCTCACCCTCCTCACGCCGCGCGCGCAACACTCGTAGTACGCGATCCATTGCTTGGACAGCTCGCGGAGCTTGTATTTATCGCCTCCTGTGAGAGACGCGATTGTAAATACTGTGAACTGGCTAGTTAAATGAGCTGGTTATAAAATATCGTAACAATTTTGTTTACTGAAATTTCAAGGTCAGTCCATTGAGCGATTCCGTACGATTTTTACTGTGATTTGCATTAATTCATTTTTTTAAATTTTATTTATTCATTAGAGGCTCGTCAGTACACTTAATGACGTCATATAAGAAGCTAAAAAGATTTACTCAAACCAAGACCGACTCCCGTCTCAAACGGAATGTACAAGTCTGCAATAAAAATTGTGTAGGACTGATTTAGGACGGTTTTTTTGCTGCTCAATGTAGGATTTATTATGATTTTGTAAAGGTTTATTATAACCGGGTTTTTCGTTCCGTTCCAGGGAAAATGAGGTGTTTGTAAATTTACTTCCTTTTACATGATTTCATTTTGCTCTTTTTAATCAATAGAATGGATAGAAAAACATTTATTTAGCGTAAAATTACATACAGATAAAAAAAAACGAAGTTATATACGTAGTAGTTGTTTAACTACATTTTATGAGCATTAATTAATACGTACGAGGATATGAAAGTTTATCTTCCAACTCCAATTCCCATAGCTTGGTTGGCTTTGGACTGGCTCCTCCATATAAGGCGTCATACTTCGACCTCAGTTGGTCTATCTTAGTGTGTAAATGCTTTACCAATTCCCTTGTCTTGAACCTGTCACCAAATACTGAAACAGTGAAAAATAAAGAAAAAAATAATATTATTATGAGTTTGCAACGGGACATGTTTTTTTGAAAATTGTGTTTTTCTGGTGGTGACAGATGAAAGAATTTCTTTCGATTTCGAATTAAGAATTAAATGTTTTATAAAGAAATCAATACTACCATTATTTGTGACTGTGAGAAGTTTCCATAGTGCTATTTTCATTTGAATTCAGAAATTTGAGTGGATTGGACTAGCTGTTTGCCTTGCGACTTCACTTCGCCCCCATTATTCAAACCTTGTCCTGAAGATAACGAACATTAAGTAATATGTATCCTATTCGGTGCAGCCGTTCTTAAATTATGCAAAATACAATCTGGCGATGATTATTCTTTATTCATTTAAGTGATTACTAATTAGATAACACTCATATTACAAACAAAACAAAATTTTAAGTATGATGCAGTTATTGAATTCGATTTACCATTAACAAAAAGGTGTTTTTAAAAATACAGAAAACAGGTTTGTCTTGATATGCAAAATAAACGACTCGCAAACATTATGATTACAGAAAAAAAACACGTATTTATTTTTACTACAGGTAATTAAAAGTTTATTATCACTGAAATACACGTTCCACATTTATATGTATCCATTTGCAATCTGAATGTCTTCGTGTACTTTTTGAAATCCATTTCATAAAACTTATAAATTACGACCAATACTAGGACCGTTTCTATGAAGGTATTTGTGCAAAATTCTTCAAGCATTATTTCTTTCGTAGAATGTACCTATATATGTCATCCGAGACTATCACTTTAACTTATCTTTTGTTCTAACAGACATTTTCACGGGTTTTCTCCACAATTTAGTTATAAATTGAGCTTACCGATATTTCGACCTGGTTACACTACACCGACATGGTCACGGCAGAACTGTGATAAAATTGTGGAGAAAACCTGTGGAAATATGTGTTAGTTCATTTAACAACCGCGTAAATCTAAGAATGTTCCTTATCATGAATGTTCATTGTTTTGTTTAATTTAGGCAATAAACTTGATTTGATTTGATCTTTTGTTGTTGTAGCAAGCACAGCAACCGGTGCCGGAAGCCCTGAACCTGGGTCCGCAGCCGACCCCCGAGTTGGAAGCGATCGCCAGGGAAGTGGAAGCGCTGGCCAGGGAGCGGCTGGCTTTGGAAGCGGAACTGTCCACCAAACAGAGGGAGTGCACCGCTAAGACTGGGGAGGCTGATAGTTTGCAGGTAATTTATTATATAAGCACAAAACCTGGTGTCGAAATATTTGAGCCACCTAAGGCCGTTTAGTACGAGTATGTGGTTTAAGAAAGGAACAAATCTCTAATTAAACTTCCGTTTCCTTGCAAACGTTGCAAGGAAACGGAAGTTTAAGTAAAACTGTCTACCAAACAGAGGCAGTGTACCGCTAAGACCGGGGAGATTGATAGTTTGCAGGCAATTTAATACGCCAATCATAGGCGTGATAGAGTGAGATTAGTTAACAAGAAGGTGGCTTCTAACTTCTTGCTAAAAGAAGAAACTGACTTCGGGAGAAAGACTAAAGAGCTTGATAGTTTTCCGGTAATTTATTATACCAAGCGTCGGTATGATAAGGCGAGAAATAGTGTAGTGGCTTAAGAAAGAAACCTATTGCAAGGAAGTGGAAGCGTAGGCCAGATACTACTACTGGCTTTAGACACAGAACTGTCCACCAATAATAGGGAGTGGGGGAAATTTTTAATGTTTGACATCTCTAAAACTAAATTCTCCTGTCCCTTTTTGTCCTCAGAAGCGTGAAAAAGACGTGTAATGTGTGAGTTAAATCAAAGATTAATGAATTTGTTTTTATTTCCAGAGTGAATTGGACACGTTGACGGCGACACTGAAACAGTTAGAAAATCAAAAGGGTGAAGCACAAAAGAGGTTAAACGATCTCAAGTCACAGGTGAGATGGAAATTAATAATATATCAGAAATTAATATCAGGTAGGTAGTTAAAATATAAGTGTTTGAAGTGAAATTTATAGTATGCATTGTTTCGTTAAAAATTGCTACATAGCTTCATCGTTACAATAAATTAAACGTTTAATGTTTCTAATTCACTTTTATTATAAAGTTAAAGAGTGTTGTTATTAAATTGCACACAAAAATAAAGTAAAAAAGTCCGTATTAATATTTCATGATCCATGAGTAAAAATCTTCATTTGTGGCAGAACGCCTATTAGCGAACATAACATTCTTGTATTTAAAAACTACTAGCGAACCGCCCCGGCTTCGCACAGGAAAATGGTTATTGTGGATTGTCCCAAAGTATATTATGCATGTATTATACATATAAACCATCCTCTTGAATCACTATCTATTAAAAGAAACCGCATCAAAATCCGTTGCGTAGTTTTAAAGATTTAAGCATACATAGGGATATAAGGACAGAGGAAGCGACTTTGTTTTATACTATGTAGTGATGTAACTAAAAAGGTTTTGTAATTCGTATTCGTATATGCTAAATACGAATCAAAGTTGTGCATACTAAAAAAGCAAGTGTTTACTCCAGGTAGAGAAACTCCGGTCGCAAGTGAACGCCCAAGAGGCGGCGGCGGCGGAAACGGAAGCGGAAGTGGCGGCGCGGCGCGCGGCCGCTCAGACGCTCAAAGAGAAAGAGAGGGCGCTACAGGACGAGCTCAGCGCGGCAGAGAGGGACGCAGAGAGCATCACCGGCCAGCTGCGGCGCACCGTGCTGGCTGTTAGCCAGGTCTGTACACGACTAAAAACAACTACGCGTCAAAAGTTAAACGTTTTAAATGCTTGTCTAAAAGTATTCTATGAAAAATCCCATAATAACTTTTTGCTGTAAAATTTAAATTGTTTTTAAATCAAAGGAAGCTCTCGTTCTTATGTAAAGAAAAATGGCTTTAGACACGATGGTTTCTTATTAACTCCAATATTCATATTTATGAAGGTTTTGTAACAAGTATGAAATCAGTCTTTTGCTAAGTAGACCCCTGGCGCCAGAAAGCATATAACTTAAAAAACTTATGTTAATATTCGGTACGCATCTACGAAAAGAGTTACACGCTCAGTCTGGTGTCAGTTCAGTCCATCAGTCTGGACTGATACCAGAATGATGGATGAAAAACACGGTACTAATATAACCATCAGTCCATCAGTCAACCGGTTAGACAATAATTCTCTCGTCATTCTGAGCAGACTGATGGACTGAACTGACGCCAGACTGAGCGTGTAACCCTAGTCTAAAGTAAGACACACCGATCTTTGTTTTCCGTAGTGTTGTTAAGACACGCAGCTTTTTTTTGTAGGCGACAATAAAGATCAACCACTTAGAGGAGCAGCTGGGAGCTTTGGAGGCGGCGTGCGCGGCCATCGACAGCGCGGGCAGCGCCGGCGTGGCGCACCAACACATGACGCTCGCGCCGCAGTTCACGCAGGACCATCTCGACAAGCTGGTTAGAGGAGCTACGCCCAATGACGCTTTGGTAAGGCATCCATATAAACAGTTTAAAGAAAGGACCCAAAATTTCCCCCTGTTGAACATTACTTTTGCCCAATATCGCTTGGTAAAGCAAATTTTATGGTAATACACATGACCCTCGCGCCTCAGTTCACACAGGACCATCTCGACAAGCTGGTTAGAGGAGCTACGCCCAATGACGCTCTTGTAAGGCATCCATGTAAACAGTTTAAAGAAAGGGTCCAAAATTTTCCCCTATTGAACTTTTCTTTTGCCCAATGTCGCTCGGTAAAGCAAATTTTATGGTAATACACATGACGCTCGCGCCGCAGTTCACGCAGGACCATCTCGACAAGCTGGTTAGAGGAGCCACGCCAAATGATGCTTTGGTAAGGGTTACCTATTGTATTTCCGATATTTTTTGTTCCGAATATTGTTATTCCGCTAACTTTTTGACATTTATCAGTTAGAAAATTTATTTATTATCCGAAATATCATTTTCCATTGTATCATGTTTCCGCGTTTTAATTTACCTTTTTACTTGTTCACCGATGTTTCAAATTTCCGCTAAACTATTTACCAGTATACCGAAAATCCATGACAACGTTAACCATTTTTTTACATGTGCGATAGCTCAATTGAACCATTTTATTGCAAGGTCAAATTTAATTTCTCCATTTTACATTCTGTACTCCATCAAGCATGCATGCAAGCAAGCAAGCAAGCATGCATGCAAGCAAGCAATCTAGCAAGCATGCAAGCAAGCAAGCAAGCAAGCAATCATGCAACCAAGCACAAGCAGGCATGCATACATGTCAAACCTAACAGAAGGGTATGGCGGGCGAGGTGGGCTCGCTTTGCTCGCCCACCACGCCCGCCATACCCTTCTAACCTAACCGACATATGTCGGGGTGCCCCGAACTCCAAAAACATTATGTGTCGTAATTATAAAAAATAATAATTGTTACTTCGGAATAATAAAAATAACACAACAAAAAAAATTCTAGCGTTTAAAAAAGACCATGTGAGATTACGGTATTTAGTAAAAAAGATTAATCGTAAAACGGAATAACGTTGTGCGGAAAAATAATAATTCTGTAAAGTGTTATTGTGGTGATTTAAAAATATGTCAAGTCATACAATGGAAATTGAAAAATGTATGAATCGTTTACGGAATATTGAAATTCGGTTTTCAGTTTTTCGAAAATGTGATAGGTTACCTTTGGTAAGGCATCCATGTAAACAGTTTAACGAAAGGGCCCAAAATTTCCCCCTGTTGAACTTTACTTTTGCCCAATATCGCTTGGTAAAGCAAATTTTATAGTAATACACATGACCCTCGCGCCTCAGTTCACCCAGGACCAACTCGACAAGCTCCTCAGGGGAGCCACGCCCAATGACGCTTTGGTAAGGCATCCATGTAAACAGTTTAAAGAAAGGGTCCAAAATTTTCCCCTGTTGAACTTTACTTTTGCCGAATGTCGCTCGGTAAAGCACACAGCTGTGATTGTCTGGTATCAGGGTAGGCTCGAGCCCCTCGGTGGGGACATATATGAGCTGTTAACGGAAAGCACATTTTATAATAATCCACATGACCCTTGCGCTGCAGTTCGTCCAGGAACACATCATAAACTAGGAATCAAATGTTATATATTTGTAATCTACTCATGATTTTGATACCCCACATGGTATGTTTAATTTTTTTTTTGGCCGCCAGTTTGGAAATCAGGTACAAGGAGTAATTTTTCGAACTGCTAATAGCGATTATCGGATTCAGCGATGTCCAAAACCCCCGAAAGCACTATGAGCAACTTGTTACAAGATTTGCCTCTCACCTCAAAAACTAGCGCGATATTTCAATTTCATTCCTAGTCTATCAACTGGTTTTAATGAATGTAATAATTTAATTAAAGTTTTTTATTTGCAAATTATGTCTCACTGTATCGAAAGCCTTCATCAGTTCATTGGACATTGGTCTCCAGGAGGACGAGTTTCCCGCGAGCGCAGCGTTCGGCGCGACCAACGGGTTCGCGGCAGATCCCTTCAAGGGCAGCGCCTTCCCCGCTCCCATGACCCCTTCGCGCCTTCGCAAGGAAACTCCGCTCAGGTAATGTTATACTATTTTTTATGTGTTAGCACGGTATAAGTTGATGATGATGAGTTGACTATGTGTTATTCTGACGTACGAGCTACATTATTGTAAAATTTCATTAAAATCCATTCGGTAGTTTTTGCGTGAAA
>CAOKYR010000317.1:0-23348 GCA_948473455.1 Teleiodes luculella | reverse complement strand
CGAAACGCCGGCTAGAATATGGTAATGTAATATTATAGGGAAACATAAACCATTTTTAAGGTATTTTTTCGATACTGTACAAAACACACATTTGAATGAAATGGTGCCTTAATAATAATAAATTATAACCCACCAGAATTGAGCCTAATTGCTTTATAATCACAACGTAGAAATGAAAATTTGTCAAAAGTTTTGCATAACAATTTAAAAAAAACTTAAGAAACTTTCATTGATTCTTATTTTGATATCAAGAATCATTTGAGAAATTAGACTTTAGTTAGCATTTTTTAGTCATTAAGGTTCTCTATTGTCTACAATCATCCTAAATATGAGAATACAAAAGTCAACTTATTTTAGTAGATGTTGGTAACAAAATAGGATCAGTTAAAATTTGGTGCAAACATTTTGAGAAATGCTCACGGCAGAAATAAAAATAAAATATGATTTTCGATATTCATCTATGACTTTCTGACCTTTTAATTATTATTATTACCGAATCAGAATAACACTAATAAAACACGACTTAAATAACACCCTGGATATTTATTTAAACCTACTTGTAATATAAATATTCCTACAATCGACGATATAGAGACTGTGAGGAAAGAAAAAAGTCGTGGAATAGGCTCCCATACAAACCACAACCCTTTTAATAGGAAACGGACTCTAAACAATGATAACATTTAATAAGTAGGTAAAGTCACCATCAGATATTGGTTGGATTTCTCGCTCGCTCGCATTATCTGATGGAACCTTGACTGTACCTACCTAGCGTTGAAAAAATAAAATTAAAACAGCTTCTTTCACAAATTCGTCCATTTTTCGATTATTTCATAACAAAATATTGACATTAACCATTCTAATTTTCACATATAACCATTTATGTATCTTAGATCTAATTTACGACAATTGAAATAATATAAAAAATTAAACCGCCGAAAAAAACTGAAAAGTAAGAAAAACCCTATAAAATATAACCAACTTCAAAATATTAACTTATTAACAAACGTGATAGACTATATTTGAAGTAGTAAAACCTTGGCATTGTCCGATTATTCTTTGATCTTTATATTGTTCTATAAATATCTTTATACCGTCAAAAACTTGTGCTCTACTTAAAGCCATGTAAAGCTGCCCGTGAGAAAATACTGGTTTTGGAAGATAGACAGCTACTTTTCTCAAAGATTGCCCCTGACTCTTGTTTATTGTCATCGCAAATGCAAAAGTAACTGGAAACTGAAATCTTTGTAATTTGAATGGAAGGATGGAGTCTAAAGGGCTAAACTTTATTTTAGGAAGAATAACTCTTTCGCCTGAACTTGCACCCGTCAGAACCTGACAATCTAAAGAATTGGTATATAGTTTTATTAACTGAAACCGAGTTCCGTTAATCAACCCTTTGGCCGTATTTAGATTTCTCATGAGCATGACAATAGCACCAATTTTTAATTTAAGCTCGTGTCTGGGAAGCCCACTTACTTCAATACTGTTAAGAAATTCCGTCGGAAAATTTATATTAGAATCAGAGTCATCTGATATCACTGTATCTACGCTTTTATATGTTACTTCTTCGCTAGAGATACGCTCGAGAACTTTCAAATTAATTTTTGAACAGATTTCATTAGTCGGTGTGATAATAGCCTTTTCGTGTATATTATTATAATTGTCCAAGTCATTGTATATAAAATCGATCGGCGAACCAATTCCTAAAAGACGAATCTAATATTGACTGCCCACATTCGTCCTTTGGCAGAGTGTCATTTCCAACTTTAAGCAAGTAATCTGCAAATTCGTCTTGTCCTTCATTTACTCGCATATTTTTATCTAGCTTTAGAAAAGTCATGTATCACCACAAACGATGATTTTTAATACAGTTTTCGATTGTTACTGCCCGTCCAGCATGTGGCACTACCGGCAGAGTCTATCTAAAGTCACCAGAAAATAATACAACTTTTCCAGCAAATGGTTGTCGTCGTCTATCTTCATTAATTGTAATATCCCGAAACATGCGATCGATTACTGTCAAGGCTGCTGCCGGTATCATACTCGCTTCATCAATTTATAAGGTAGGCACTGTCAAGATATCTCCCGTGAGAAGAATCAGGTTTAACACCAGATACAGACGAATCAAGAATTGGTATCGGCAATTTGAATTGATTGTGAAGTGTTCGACCTCCGTTAACTAAGCTTGCTGCAATACCGGTAAATGCTACTGGCACAGCAATGCGACCAACACTCGCTACTTTGGCAAGTAAAGTTTTTTGCACATACCTACGTTTTACCACAACCTGCAGGTGCATCAAGAAAAAAGGATGAATTGCTTTTTTCTAGCTATTTATTCTTTTTCAGTCTATTGACATTTGCAAAGTGCCCTAGAAGCCAACGCCATTACCTATACGAAAAAAAAATATCTAAAATTTGAGTGGTTGTCATTTATGTCATTTAATGTAAACAAATCCTTGCTTTATTTTTACCTTCTTTTAATTGGTATTTTGTTAAAAAACTTAGAAAACTATGAGTTTTATGCACCCCTCCAGGATGAGACGAAGCTAATGAGGTATAATTTATCAATATCGGACCTCGGATGTAGATTTGATACCCTGTACAAAAATCGGGCTTGCGTAATATATATTTTGAATTGATTGTGAAGTGTTCGACCTCCGTTAACTAAGCTTGCTGCAATACCGGTAAATGCTACTGGCACAGCAATGCGACCAACACTCGCTACTTTGGCAAGTAAAGTTTTTTGCACATACCTACGTTTTACCACAACCTGCAGGTGCATCAAGAAAAAAGGATGAATTGCTTTTTTCTAGCTATTTATTCTTTTTCAGTCTATTGACATTTGCAAAGTGCCCTAGAAGCCAACGCCATTACCTATACGAAAAAAATATATCTAAAATTTGAGTGGTTGTCATTTATGTCATTTAATGTAAACAAATCCTTGCTTTATTTTTACCTTCTTTTAATTGGTATTTTGTTAAAAAACTTAGAAAACTATGAGTTTTATGCACCCCTCCAGGATGAGACGAAGCTAATGAGGTATAATTTATCAATATCGGACCTCGGATGTAGATTTGATACCCTGTACAAAAATCGGGCTTGCGTAATATATATATAGATAACGTTATGTCTTTTGAAATTATATTATCTGTTTTTATACGAAATGAACCGCACCCCTTAGGGGGAGGCCTTTGTCCAGCAGTGGACGTCTACAGGCTGAGATGATATGATGATGAACTTACAGATATAAGAAGTGTCAACGAAATTAATATTAAAATACCGTTCAGAGGTTTATTACGTGACCTCTAAGAAACTAAGAAATTGAATTCGATATTTAAATAAATTCGTGTCTGTGGATTTCGGCATTTCCTGTCATCAGACTTAAATTTATTTTATTTATTTATTTATTCTTTATTCAGTAAATAGTTTGCACTTTACATAGGTAGGTACTATGCGCCAAACTGTAATCACTAATCACAGTTAGATGTTCACGTGACCAACTTCAAAACTGCGTCCTCAGCAGTCCTCAGTTACATATTTGAAATTCGAACTCACCGATTTCCCTGATGGTCGCCAGTTGCTGCCAGCACGTGATGAGGCTGCATGAACCAGACACGCCGTGACACTTGCACGTCACTCGCGACTTCTTTATAACCGCCTGGTAGATAAAACAGATTTGTCACATGTTATTTCATTGGTTCTCCTGTTCCTGGCTTTAATATTGGGCAAACCCGTCTTCCTGAGGTCATAAAGAATAGACAGCAGCGTTCACCAGGGTAACCATATTGTAACCAACATCAGCACAGAAGCGTTTCGGCGGCTTAATAATTCTGACTTTCTAACACTAGAGTTAATGAAGTTGGTCAATGTTTCAACCCACACGAAGAAGAAGCAGGAATGATTAAGTATTAATCATTGTATTAATAGAGTGACTATAAGATACTTGTTAAATAATTGCCTGCCCTGCTTCTGCGGCCTTCTTCAGCTGCCCTGGTATTGCTGCCTTGCTTCCCTTCGCCTACCTTATAGGGTAGAACCTACTCTACGGTCCCCTGCTCTCTGCTGTCTTGCTTCCCTTCACCTGCCTTATAAGGTAGTACCTACCCTGCGGCCCGCTTCGTTGTTCTGTCTGTTCATGAACTGCCTGCCTTGATCTCTGCTTCGCTTCACTTCATCTACCTTAAAAGGTTATAGTAGCTACCCTGCGGCCCGCTTCGTTGTTATGTCTGTTCATTAGCTGCCTGCCCTGTTCTCTGCTTCTCTTCACTTCGCCTACCTTATAGGGCAGTAGGCAGTACCTACCCTGCGGCCCGCTTCGTTGTTGTGTCTGTTCATTAGCTGCCTGCCTTGTTCTCTGCTTCCCCTTTTCACTTTGCGCTCACGCTCGCGAATGTCCACGAAGCCCTCCGTAAACCTGTATGAGGAAACGATTCTTAGAAAACATGTTCAATTAATTCATAAAAAAATAATTAATTCTATTCACAGAAAAAAATCATACTGCCACCGTCATAACTTCATTATTTGACGTCAAAAGTGATTTGTGTAATCTTATCATACTAATTTTATAAAGAGAGATTTGTATATTTTTTTGTATGTGTGTGTGTGTGTGTATGTTTGTAATGAATAAACTCAAAAACTTACGAACCGATTTAAAAAATTTTTCACTATTAGAAAGCTACATTCACCCTGAGTAACATAGGCTACATTTTACCGCGGGAAAATGCCTCGTTCCTACGGGAAAAACTGTTAACGCGGGCGGAGCCGCGGCGGAAAACTAGTAACACTATAATTTTTAGATGTATACTTAGTATGCCATCAAAAACACAACTTGTAAAAAAACCAAGTCTCGCAATTCAGTTCTTCTACCGTAAAAAGTTGTGAGATCCATGTAATACCAAGTCGGTTAATTTATTCAGTCCCTACTTAAGGGTCCTTCTGTCTTAAGTTGTTACGTAATTAGCTAACCTAACAACATCAGTAATCATATTAATATTTAAAATCTTTTATGTTTTAAATAAATACATTGACTTG
This sequence comes from Teleiodes luculella, assembly GCA_948473455.1. Lineage (NCBI taxonomy): Eukaryota > Metazoa > Arthropoda > Insecta > Lepidoptera > Gelechiidae > Teleiodes > Teleiodes luculella. Next base: position 18,314 of record CAOKYR010000317.1, on the reverse strand, counting down.
GCCATCGCATGAAAACACAATGTATCTCACAGTAATACATATTGTATTAAATTAACTGTTTAGTGCGATTGCCAAGTCAATCTATTTATTTAAAACATAAAAGATTTTAAATATTAATATGATTACTGATGTTGTTAGGTTAGCTAATTACGTAACAACTTAAGACAGAAGGACCCTTAAGTAGGGACTGAATAAATTAACCGACTTGGTATTACATGGATCTCACAACTTTTTACGGTAGAAGAACTGAATTGCGAGACTTGGTTTTTTTACAAGTTGTGTTTTTGATGGCATCTCATTTCTTTTTGTAGGTAGTCTTCCTCTTTTTCTTTTCGGGTACTGCCCTACCCTAGGGGACTGCCGCGGTAAAGCTATTGCATGGCATTTTTTATCAACTTATGCAATTATAATTACACAACAACAACAATAACATCAACAACAACAACAACAACAACAACTAATTCAACTCCAACTCCACCTCCAACACCCCAACACCTCAACACCCCAACACCCTAACACCCCAACACCCCAACACTCCAACACCCCAATACTCCAACTCCCCAACACCCCAACACTCCAACACTCCAACACCCTACACCCCAACACCCCAATACTCCAACATCCCAACACCCCAACACCCCAACACTCCAAAACTCCAACACCCCAACACTCCAACACCCCAACACTCCAAAACTCCAACACCCCAACATCCCAAAACCCCAACACTCCAACACCTCAACACCCTAACACCCCAACACCCCAACACTCCAACACTCCAACACTCCAACACCCCAACACCCCAACACTCCAACACTCCAACACCCCAACACCCAAACACTCCAACACCCCAACACCCCAACACTCCAAAACTCCAACACCCCAACACTCCAACACCCCAACACCCCAACACCCCAACACTCCAACACTCCAACACCCCAACACCCCAACACCTGAACACCCCAACACTCCAACACTCCAACACCCCAACACCTCAACACCCCAACACCCCAACACCCCAACACCCCAACACCCCAACATCCCAACACCCTAACCCCAACCCCAACCCCAACTCCAAACCCAACCCCAACTCCAAATCCAAATCCAACTCCAACTCAACTCAACTTATCAACTTATCAACTTAATTATTATATTATTTAATATTGAATGTAATTATTTATTTATTTTATTTATAAGAGATTTTTTTCCTTTGTTTTTTTTTCTCAAAGTTATTTAGGTACTTATCTACACCTGTTTATTCCATTAATACAGGTACACTGATTCGATAACTGCAAACGTAACTTTGTAATTCTATGTTTGCCCCCAGATTTATATGGGATTACAAAGTTATCTAGCAGATGATGTATCTAAAAAAGTAGGCCGTAATTGCAAAATATTTTAGTTTTCCCTTGGTTTATATACTAAACACTAATTTCATTCTAAATTTGAAGCTTCTATGTCTGCTAGAAGTGCCTTAGAGTTTTGATGATCGGTCAGTCAGTCAGTGAGTGAGTGAGTGACAAAATTAAGAAACTTTGACTAGTTATAATTCATAAACTACTGGTTCTAATTGATTGAAATTTGAAATGTACCGTATTTATACAATGCCTGCTTGGTTACTGAAAACTCAGGCTTCTAGTTTTATCCACAACGAAGTTATAGGGGGGTCGAAAATGGTCTGAACTGCTTCGAGAAAAGTATGGTACGGCCGTGCCGCTTTTTTGCTCGACTTGGCGGGGGCACTGCCGTGCCCCCAGATACAGTGTGCTTATAGAGCGAGGAGGAGAAAATATAACAATTCCTACTTAAGGGGCCTACAAGTGCTACGTGGCGCCGCCGCCACCGCCGGCGCCCGCCACCCTTTAAGAATTTATTTAGACAAACATTTCTGAACTTTAGATATTTTGATATTAGACATTTTAAAACTAGATATAATCTTGCTGTAAGCCATTGTAATTGAAATATGTAAGTATCCATTTTTAGGGTTCCGTAGCCAAATGGCAAAAAACGGAACCCTTATAGATTCGTCATGTCGGTCTGTCTGTCCGTCCGTATATCACAGCCACTTTATTCCGAAACTATAATAGCTATAGTGTTGAAACTTGGTAAGTAGATGACGTAATCCTTGATGTTGACAAAGCCACCGCCGCCGCCGCCGCCCCGTGCTGAATCGCTTCAGGAAAGATTACGGAAAATGAAAACTTTTGAACATAGAGAACTTTCTGTGCTCCTGGTACTCGTAGAGTGAAAACTTCGCAGAGGCTAGAAAAGGAAATCGAAGGATAGAAAGAGACTGTTTCAGTTGCTACGAGTCCGCTACGAACTGGCTACGAGGGTTGGGTTTAGTAGCAGGTAACGAAATTGCACTCTAAGATGTTGTAATAGAGTGCAATTTCATTTAGGGAGGTTCCCTCTTTTTCCAATACTAAGGGGGATGAGAAGAAGGGTGTCGTTACTGGTAAAGTGACGTCATACGAACAGAATTAAAACGAGTTTATTCTTAGAAGTGACACGTTTAAATTAAATCAAGCTATGAATTCTCTGCATTGCGGTAAGGGTTGACTTAGTATCTTTGATTTCAGTTTTTGTAAAATAAACTAACTGAATCACATCATCATCATGTCGTATGGCAGCTACCGCAATGGATCCTATATAGAGATTTTTAGATTTCTCAACCACTCCTCGGCGGCCGGGGTGAGACAATGCAGCTCGGTAATGCCACCGGAAAATGAGTAGAGTGGACAGTCGTTCACAATGTGGGCCAGAGTCTGGTCGGACTCCCCACACTCGCAGGCTGGCGACTCTCTGAGCCCCCATTTGTGTAGATGGTGGTTACAACCACCGCGTCCGGATCTGCATCCTGAACTGAATCACACACATACACACACGCAAACTTGGATCATAGCTAAAAACACACTCGATTTTAACACCTTGCAAACAAAAAAAAACAAGATGAAAATTGGCGCATCCGTTTAGTTTAGGAGCTACAATGCCACAGACAGACAGACGGACACACATGTCAAACTTATAACTAATCTTCATCGTCGGGGGTTAAAAATTGCATTGTAACTGCACTGTATGCTATTAATTGTATAAATAAATTATTATTATTATTACTGTCATAAGCTGGTGAATTATAGTAATTAGTTGCAGTTTGGATGTTGACTAGCTTGTCAAATGGGCTCTTTTTATGAAATGTCAAAAACAAATAACATAATACAAACAAAAAACGTCCCAGGTTTGTAATCCCCTTTTTGTTTGATTTGCGATATTACCTAAATAAAATTGGCAAAAGTCGTCCCCACCCACACCATACTCGTACTTATATAATAATATTAATATAAAGAGGAAAGATTTGTATTTTGTGTGTGTGTATGTTTGTAATAAATAAATAAATTAAAAAACTACTGAACCGATTTCAAAATTATATAGCTACATTCGCCCTGAGTAACATAGGTTACCTTTTACTGTGGGAAAATGAATCATTCCCACGGGAAAAACAGTTAAGCTGCGGCGGAAAGCTATTAAGTTATATTAGAGTAATTTGAGATGGTTTTCCTATCAAGCGTAAAATAATTTATTTTGATTACGGACTTCACCAATGTAGGTATTATAAGCTTGGCATTTCTATCCAACGCAAGGGGTGTGGTTAGCTTTTCCCTCACTTCCCCAATTGTAGGGCGTGTGTTACGAAAAACCCGGGTGAAAAGCGGATTAACAACCATTCGGGAGCTATGTCATCCTGGTAGAAGATAACGGATTTAAGCATTCTTAACGTGTTAAACCCGGGTTATCCGGGCCGGGAAGACACGATATCCGTTGCTTGGATTCTCTTCTGTGATTTTTTTGTTTGAATCAATTTTTAGCCTGTAAGAGAATTTAAAAGTCTTGCTTGATCAACTCAGAATAACAAAATTACTACGAAGCGCGATTTTCCTTTCTCTTAGATTTTACATTTTTTCATAGTTTCTTTTCGTTTCTTTTACCAATTTTTTAATGCGCAACCGCGAAGAAAGTACATACGCGTCGAAATCAGAACTTTCTTCTTTTTTAAAGTCGGTTAAAAATTGTGAAAAATAATATGAATACATACAGGTAGTTAAATAAAAAAATACTGGAAGTAAAATTATACTACTTTACCAAGCAATCCGGTCAAACTTAATTTCACCCTCAGATAGAATCGAAAAATATTTAATTACTAGCTTCCCGCCGCGGCTCCGCACGCGTTAATAGTTTTTCCCGTGGGAATGAGGAATTTTCCCGCGGTAAAAGTTAGCCTATGTTCGTCCGCAAGGTCTATTCTATCTTTGTGCCAACTCCGCCCGCTTTAACAATTTTTCCCGTGGGAATGAGAAAATTTCCCGCGGTAAATTGTAGCCTAAGTTTCACCAAAATCGGTTCAGTACTTTCGGAGTATTTTCAATTATTAGGAATATTTTACGTATTTTTTTCACACCTTGGGTTACATTATTGAAGTTTTAGTAAGGATCCCTAATTTTTTGGAAATAAAATATAGCCTATGTTACTCAGGGTGAATGTAGCTACATTACATACACATGCCCATGAAGGAAGAAAAAATTTTACGCGCCCAAAATGGGCGTGGATTTTTTTTTTCCTTCATGCACATGCCCAACAGTGAAAGAATTTTTGATCGGTTCAGTAGTTTCGGAGCCTATTCGATGCAAACAAACAAACAAACAAACAAAAAAACAAACAATTAAACCTTTCCTCTTTATAATATTTAAAAATATTTAATTAAAAGGAAATCTAGAGGGTAAAATTTTATTAACGGTGGAGGAATCGATCGGAATACCGTGAGGTTCCACAGGATTCCAAACATAGTTGAAATTCTTAGAAAACTCCATGTCGTCATGGACGCCTGGTGAGAAAAATGCTCGAATGCGGGAAAATCTCCTCTATGAAGTTAAAAGGAACATTTTCTCTTTACAGCATGTTAAATCTACATTCCTAACTCACATACCGATCATTCTCTAACTGCTCTAAACCCTGGGGTCCCAGTAGAGAAAATTCAAACAGACAAATCGGAAAAGCTTTTTTAAAGTATCCCATATAAAATACTTAAAAAGCTCCACCTATAAAAAGCTTCTTTATGTGTGTGAGAGCTAAGCTCCTCCCACCCATTACGTGTATTTGACACACTTAGGAGTTTTTCCGAGCGAACTTTTTAAAACCTGTTCAGCAGTCATATGGTCCTGGTTACGAAGGCATGGATTTTTACAAAGCCCCATCTTAGAAACGATGGGTGTTTCTTCCTTTCGCTCTTTGCCGTCTTTCTAATCTCCTTGCGAAGGAACTTCTTAACAACGCATACCTACTGCGCTGCTTCGTAGTCACGTTGCGTTATGTCTTCCGTCTTGGCGCGGCCACTGCCACAAATGATGATACCGGCTAGGTGAAAATGATGTATGCCTATGTACCTCCTAGTACCAGAAAGGAGAAGCAGTGTACCTAGATACTTAACCAGTTATAAGGTATTTTTGGTGGCCGCGCCAGAAAGTGCCCGCTGTGGCGCGGCCACACTCATATCTCGTTGGGTGTAGAAAATATTGAGATTTCTGTTCACTTATGATGTCCTAGTGGCACAGCCTCAAAAGTGTGACGTTTCAGTATTGAAAAACGCCCCCGTCGCTACGCGTTTATGATTGGCTGAGGGTTTACGTCTTATTCAAAAGCCGAAGTAAACCCTCTTATTTCTTTGTCATCCTAGTAATCCCGTCCCGAAATATGCAGAAAATTTCCGTTTTTGTGAAAATTAAGGAAAAAAATAGCTTTTCATTTGTTTCGTAATTTTCGTAGCAGTCAACTTGCAACTAGTGAGTCAGGTGAGTTTTTCAGTTAGGGTGTTCTCTTGTTCAGCGCGAAACCTCTGTCGGCTCATAGTCTCCTAGTAAAACCGGGAGCACGGGTAAAAATACAGCTTCCTCTTATGCCAACGCAAAACGGTTCAATCATGAAGGAAAAAAAATACGTAATTTTTTTTTCTTCATGGGTTCAATGCAAATCTTTGTTGTATATTTTTTCCGGAGCATCTTTTTTACTAAACAGAAGTAAGTTGTATTATTTCCATTCCAATACTCTATTAAAATCAATGGCTCAACGAGTTAAAAACATTGTTATCCTTGCGACATATCTATATATATATTACGCAAGCCCGATTTTTGTACAGGGTATCAAATCCACATGCGAGGTCCGATATTGATAAATTATACCTCATTAGCTTCGTCTCATCCTGGAGGGGTGCATAAAACTCTTAGTTTTTTAAGTTTTTTAACAAAATACCAATTAAAAGAAGGTAAAAATAAAGCAAGGATTTGTTTACATTAAATGACATAAATGACAACCACTCAAATTTTAGATATTTTTTTTTCGTATAGGTAATGGCGTTGGCTTCTAGGGCACTTTGCAAATGTCAATAGACTGAAAAAGAATAAATAGCTAGAAAAAAGCAATTCATCCTTTTTTCTTGATGCACCTGCAGGTTGTGGTAAAACGTATGTGCAAAAAACTTTACTTGCCAAAGTAGCGAGTGTTGGTCGCATTGCTGTGCCAGTAGCATTTACCGGTATTGCAGCAAGCTTAGTTAACGGAGGTCGAACACTTCACAATCAATTCAAATTGCCGATACCAATTCTTGATTCGTCTGTATCTGGTGTTAAACCTGATTCTTCTCACGGGAGATATCTTGACAGTGCCTACCTTATAAATTGATGAAGCGAGTATGATACCGGCAGCAGCCTTGACAGTAATCGATCGCATGTTTCGGGATATTACAATTAATGAAGATAGACGACGACAACCATTTGCTGGAAAAGTTGTATTATTTTCTGGTGACTTTAGATAGACTCTGCTGGTAGTGCCACATGCTGGACGGGCAGTAACAATCGAAAACTGTATTAAAAATCATCGTTTGTGGTGATACATGACTTTTCTAAAGCTAGATAAAAATATGCGAGTAAATGAAGGACAAGACGAATTTGCAGATTACTTGCTTAAAGTTGGAAATGACACTCTGCCAAAGGACGAATGTGGGCAGTCAATATTAGATTCGTCTTTTAGTAATTGGTTCGCCGATCGATTTTATATACAATGACTTGGACAATTATAATAATATACACGAAAAGGCTATTCTCACACCGACTAATGAAATCTGTTCAAAAATTAATTTGAAAGTTCTCGAGCGTATCTCTAGCGAAGAAGTAACATATAAAAGCGTAGATACAGTGATATCAGATGACTCTGATTCTAATATAAATTTTCCGACGGAATTTCTTAACAGTATTGAAGTAAGTGGGCTTCCCAGACACGAGCTTAAATTAAAAATTGGTGCTATTGTCATGCTCATGAGAAATCTAAATACGGCCAAAGGGTTGATTAACGGAACTCGGTTTCAGTTAATAAAACTATATACCAATTCTTTAGATTGTCAGGTTCTGACGGGTGCAAGTTCAGGCGAAAAAAGGCGACTCCATCCTTCCATTCAAATTACAAAGATTTCAGTTTCCAGTTACTTTTGCATTTGCGATGACAATAAACAAGAGTCAGGGGCAATCTTTGAAAAAAGTAGCTGTCTATCTTCCAAAACCAGTATTTTCTCACGGGCAGCTTTACGTGGCTTTAAGTAGAGCACAAGTTTTTGACGGTATAAAGATATTTATAGAACAATATAAAGATCAAAGAATAATCGGACAATGCCAAGGTTTTACTACTTCAAATATAGTCTATCACGTTTGTTAATAAGTTAATATTTTGAAGTTGGTTATATTTTATAGGGTTTTTCTTACTTTTCAGTTTTTTTCGGCGGTTTAATTTTTTATATTATTTTAATTGGCGTAAATTAGATCTAAGATACATAAATGGTTATATGTGAAAATATGAATGGTTAATGTCAATATTTTGTTATGAAATAATCGAAAAATGGACGAATTTGTGAAAGAAGCTGTTTTAATTTTATTTTTTCAACGCTAGGTAGGTACAGTCAAGGTTCCATAAGATAATGCGAGCGAGCGAGAAATCCAACCAATATCTGACGGTGACTTTACCTACTTATTAAATGTTATCATTGTTTAGAGTCCGTTTCCTATTAAAAGGGTCGTGGTTTGTATGGGAGCCTATTCCACGACTTTTTTCTTTCCTCACAGTCTCTATATCGTCGATGGTAGGAATATTTATATTACAAGTAGGTATAAATAAATATCCAGGGTGTAATTTAAGTCGTGTTTTATTAGTGTTATTCTGATTCGGTAATAATAATAATTAAAAGGTCAGAAAGTCATAGATGAATATCGAAAATCATATTTTATTTTTATTTCTGCCGTGAGCATTTCTCAAAAAAATGTTTGCACCAAATTTTAACTGATCCTATTTTGTTACCAACATTTACTAAAATAAGTTGACTTTTGTATTCTCATATTTAGGATGATTGTAGACATAGAGAACCTTAATGACTAAAAATGCTAACTAAAGTCTAATTTCTCAAATGATTCTTGATATCAAAATAAGAATCAATGAAAGTTTCTTAAGTTTTTTTTAAATTGTTATGCAAAACTTTTGACAAATGTTCATTTCTACGTTGTGATTATAAAGCAATTAGGCTCAATTCTGGTGGGTTATATTTTATTATTATTAAGGCACCATTTCATTCAAATGTGTGTTTTGAGTACAGTATCGAAAAAATGCCTTAAAAATGGTTTATGTTTCCCTATAATATTACATTACCATATTCTAGCCGGCGTTTCGACGCCGCTACGGGTCTCTAGTTTATATATATTGTGTGTGATACGCATGAAGGAAGAAAAAATTTTATGCGAAAAAAAAATGTGATACCAGCAAAGTTTGTAGTTTTGCTCGCGGCATGGTTTCGGCAATTGAGCATTTCGTGTTATTTATTTTATTTCTGATATTTTATGACAGTGATGTTGTCCATGTCACATGCCGTGAACGACTATTTGAAAGAAAAGTGTGAATGTGTGTGTGAGTTACAAAATTGTATCATAGCCGGCACCCATAGTACGTTTTGATTGCTACTCCATATGGGCGCGTAAAATTTTTTCCTCCTTCATGGTGATACGAGTATCATTCTGATGACTGAAACTGCAAGTCAATGCAAAACATTTAAATATTTCTTAAATCAATTAGGTAATCAAACACAGAGTGACAAATAAACTATCGTTTGTTGATTTTTCACGACTTTAATGTGATTAAGATTGTGATTAAAGTCGACTTCCCTTAAACATTTGTTACACAATTTTAAATTAATTCATGATTTTTACGTAATCAAGTTTTACCTTGAAAACAATTATTATTCATTAGGGCGGTTGAGCTCAAGAGATTGAATTTTTGTAAAAAATAATTTTCAAGAAAGAAAGAAAGAAAACAATTTATTCCCAGTGAACACAATAACAAATAAACAACAATAGAATAAAAAATAACGTGAGTTCACAGACAGGGAATTGGGACCGACTCAGCATTACGTTGCAAGGTCTGAGACTCAAACACTTGCAACACTGATTTACAGTCGGCACCAAGAGCAGAGAGGCGCTTAAAAATAAAAACTTAAGTGACAATAGTGGACGGACATCAACAAAATCATGTAGGTATATGTATTGCAAACAAAAATAGAATATTATTTGAAATATATGGGACAAATAAAAATATATATTAGGATAAAAGGGACGATGTAGTTAGATATGTTAGTAACAACATAATATTGTACATAGATTATACTTAAATAGGTTTTTTAAAAAAAGACATAAATAAAAACAAAAATACATAGGCATAGGTATACAATAAATAACTTTACAAACAAAGAAAAATATAATAATAATAATAATAAATCAGTTACCAGTGCTGAGTTTTTGTGCTTGAAGTAAATATTCCCGGTATTTTTTTTTAAAGTAAATTTGGAGGAAGGCACTCTAAGAGGTGGAGGGATATCGTTCCAACACTTTGAGGCACGGTAACTGAAACTTCCCCGAAAAGCAGCTGTTTTATGCCGAGGTATGTCCATAGCTTTGGAAGTGGATCGCACTGTATATCTTTCGTGACTGGAAAAACGCCATGTAATTTAAAAAAAAAAAGCCAAAAATGTCGTAAAAAAATCGTCCGTATTTTTAAAAGCTTCGCAATTCAAATAGCAACCCTTCTTTCGTTTCAGGTTTCAGGCGTGTTAACCCTTTCAGTACGTGAAAAACGCCTGGGAGCGCATGTTAACGCAGGAGGTTGGCTACGTACTACTACGCCACGTGCTACGGGCTACGGGCTACGAGCTACGGTCTACGAAACTTGCGCAACTTTGCAACTAGGTTCAGAAATAGAGGAACTATTCGTTAAATTTTTTTGCAAGTCCGCTGAAGCTTAATTGGTCGTACCTTTTCAACACAAGTAAGGTCAATTAAAATAATAATAATTTAGATTTAAATTTAGGGAATAAAGTTTTGTTTTAATTTTGTAAGTGGTTTTTAGTTCAATAATTAAAATTAAAATTTGTACCTCGAAGGATTCTACCCTGAAAACCGGTGTCGTGGGGAAATATGGCATTCTACTTAATTTGTGCGTGTATGGACACGACATGGGTGACAGCAAAATTTCCATAGCATAGTGAGAAAAGTAAATACATTGTCTTTTTTTTTTAATTGTTGAGGGTCTGGGGACTCTGTGCGCTGCTCTACGTTTGGGCACGTGACTGTCACCAACCTTCGACAAAATAAGAGGCAACTAATTTGTTTCTCAGATACTTTTTTATAGTAGTTTAGAAAACGCATCGTACACACACTAATTCCAACTAAAATAATATTGTTTAACTTACAAGTTCTCCAACTCGTGACACGCCCTACACCCACTTTCTCTTCATTTTCCCCATTCCACCCATTTTCCTTGAACCTCTTCGCAACTTCTAGGCGCCTAGTACCCGACCTGTCTGCGGCCACGGTTTGACACCCGTGAAGACAAACTGACAGCTGATTAATGACAAGAATTACTGACGGGACGGGAGACCCGGGAGATTGGGGAAACACGGAAAAGTTTGTAGATAGATTATTACATAGTATCGGGGAAAACACAAATTACTTTTACGTGATTAAGAACTTTTTTTACGCTGGTAAGAGGGTAGTTTTTAAAGTTAGTATCTTGTTTGTTAAGTAAGCTCTTGATATTATTATTTTAGTAATTGAATTTCGGGCTATTTTGTAATTGGAAATTTTTGTGTATGATCTGCAGAATTATAATATAAAAAAATGATTTTTCTTGCTTCAATCAGTGTAAGCGGGACTCCTAACTATGTCAGATACTAATTACTTGTTAGAAAAATAAATTCAATGCAACTTCAATATTTTCAATAATCCATAAAACTATCCTATTCCAGAATTATGAAAATAAAGCTTTCCGAAGGCCATCAGTAATGGATCTAAGTTTTACTTTCTATTACAATAAAATCATACTTGATCTGAATGTAAATATAGAACGTTCTATTTCAAGTACCTACACCTGAAGAGCGCAGGTAAATTTTTCACCTGTCTTACCTCTCACCTGTATACCAGGATATGAGGAAAGTACAGGAGACGGAGACTTACCTTTACGTGAATTTCAGCGTTTCAGGTGCGGTGGACGGGCCCCTTTTTAAACCCTGTTGAACACCTTTTGAACCACGCACACATTTGAATCAACCAATCAGCCAGCGTGAGAGTGATCTAAAACATTATTGCTGTTTCACTCTTTCGAAGGTGATGCGGAAAATCTGAAACACCCCATTTTTCCCCACACCTCCCCCACATTTCCCGTGTTTTCATGACGTTGTCGCGTACAGGTAAGCTTCATAGTGTGAGGAGTTTTCAGGTAAATTTACCTTCAGCTAGGTGTTGTGGTCCTGGTGTACAGGTGGCTGTAAAACAGGTGAAACGTTTAACGTTAAACGTTTCAGGCAGGTAACCGACAATTTATTAATAGCTCACCTTTCCTTCCATTTCTTCAGTTTGTTATTAAAAATTTTGTTATCCAATTTAATTCCGGAAAGTAAAAGCTGAAAGTGAACTCTATCTACTCACGTTTCAAAAATCGAATTTTCACTGAAATCACAACGATTGCGGGGAAAATTTTCGATAAAGTGGGGGAAATGTACTAGGCCAGCATAAACAGGAAGATGTTGAAAGAAACTGTTTTGCCCGGGTCTCGAGGGCGTATTTAAATAAAATAATAATCTCGACACAGGAGCGCATAAGTGGGTAGGGGTTCATTATAGAAATTGTTCAACTAGGTAATACAAGGACAAAATCGTAGTTGTAGTAGAGTGTAGTACTCAGTACGAGGGATACATGAACGGCTGAAAGTGTATTCTAGTTCTAACGTTTTGGTAGGCTTACAACAAAATCTTTATTTTAGTTACCTTAGAAAAAGTAGTAAAGTTTGTAAATCTTTTGAAACAAAAATCCGCAGATCTTTATAAGACTTGCAGAATCGCTGCTTGTCATAAATAAACCAAAGACAAAACCTTTAAACTAGTCTGCCGGTGTGCCGGAATCGCACGACTGCCACGAGAGTTCATAAAAAGTGGTATTCAGTACTAGGGTTTGCAATTCGAATATTCGAATATTCATTTTATTCGAATATCCGCCCCAATTTCAAATTCGAATAATTCATTTCATTTATCCGAATATTCGAATAGTATATTTAAGTAATATAGGTACTAATGTTTTTTTAAATAATTTAATCATAACATCCCTGCCGTGACTCTCGCACGTTGTCTCATTATTGTACGTTGCCGCTGATGACAAAACTGACGGATCATGGCTCATTTTGCGAATGAAAAGGCATCTATTTGCTAAATATCTTCGCATATTGGCCGCTGTAAGCAAGATACCTCATAATTATATTCCTCTGCGCGTAGCACAGAAGAATATAATTCTGACGTACAGAGGTTTGCCTCAAGCAGAGAAATGTACTCAAGTCCTTTGTGCTCTAGGCGTGAACAGCGCCAACGGTTCTCCCTGATGGGTACTGGGTACTACCTTACCTATAGAGAAACTGCGCACCCAAGTTGTATTTAGTATTGACACGCTTGTATCACCTCTATCTGTCATCTGAAGTGGTTTCTAAGTCATGGAAGCCTGCTAATGCCTCCATAATTTCTAAAGTTATAAAACGAGTAGGTACTTACAGTCAAGTTCATAAGAGCATTCATGTCACGTGTTTTTGTGCTTTCAAATAACTTTTTTCCCAATGGCTTGATATATATTTTTTGTGTTACTTATACAGTGTAAGTAAGGGATTCAATATTTTGCTTCAAATGATAAGGGCTGAATGCTTTTGGAAAAAAGTTAATTTAAAGTGTGGATGCATGTGACATGACTGGAATTATGAACGTGACCGTACCTACTGAACAAGAAGCTCCTAGCATATCTGGAGATAAATAGTCTTCTTAGTGACCAGCAGTATGATGTTCGCAAAGGTCGGTTTACTGGAAATTTCCCCGGGTACGTCATATCACCTATGGAGCACTCCCACCGAGAGACACAGCAAAGCCATTGCTATGTCTATGGATATCTGCTACAAAAAAGCTTGGCGGCTTGGCTTTAGCTCGGCGGTAGGTACTTCACACCGGAACAGTTTGTCCATTGGTACCAAGCTGTAGTTCGATCTGTATGGAGTACTGCTGTCATCCTTGGGATAGTTCTGCCAAGTATCAGCTAAATGCATTTAATTCGGTGGATCGTACAGCCAAGATCTCTTGCTCATTGGCGACGATCAGCACGTAAAATCCGTCGTCGAAGCTTAGAGCATCGAAATACTAGGTACTTTGCGCTGTCTAGGAACAATACCTAACACACTTGTTTAAAATCGCCTAAATCTGCTTAAAACGCATTATAAATATTAAAACTAATTAAAACACTTGATTTTACATGAAAATAATTATACTAGAATCATACAAAACAACAGTCTAGTTACTCTTGTTTGTCTTGATATTTTTTTGATATTTTCAATAAATGTTTAAAAAAATATTCGAATATCCGAATATTCGAATATTTAGCACTAGAAATATTCATTTTATTCGAATAGTGAAATCGAACGAATATTGCAAACCCTATTCAGTACGTGATGCAAAAGGCGCCTCCTGGAGAGGACGTTGAAAAATTCAATACCTATTTTAAAAAGGAGTGGCAAAACAATACAGTAATTGAGAAAACTTGTTGCTGTAGTGAGGAGCTGGTTAGAACAACAAACAATTTGGAAGGGTGGCATAGCCGTATCAACAGATACATTGGCAAGAAAAATGTCACGGTAAACAATTTATTAGAAGTTTTGATTAAGGAAAGTAAAGTAACGAATATTTTTAGATCTAACTGCAACAAAAGTAAACGCTACCAAGAAATAAATAATGAAATTGATAATGCGATTACAGATTTGAAAAATGGAATAATAACTGTGGGCCACTGTATCGAAATTATTTCACCATACGCATTTATATTTTAATTGTAAACTTCAAAGTTTTTTTAGTTTATCTGAAGAGTTCTTTTATATTTTAAGTGACTGATTTTTCTAATTTTATTTTAGGTAATTGAATTGTTTTATGTTGTATGAAAAAAGATATTTTTTATGTTTTAAATGATTAAATTGTTTTCGTTATTTAATTTTATGAATTGTTTTTCTGTATTAAATCCAAATATCTGAAATAAACCACAAAAACGGTTTTATTACGGATCTACTAATACAACACTCGTAAAATTACTAATGAAGTCCAATTAGTTTCTTAGGTGGCTGTAATAACACAAACAAAGTATTTTTTGGAAACCAGTTACGTAAAAGGTTAAAAAGAACCTTATAGGAAACCAGTTACGTAGGAGTATAAAAAAATCCTTTCAGGAAACTAGTTTCCAAACTTCGGTTTCCTTAACGGCCGAAGGGAACGTACGTAACGTAAACAAAAAAGTAGTAAAGTTTGTAAATCTTTTGAAACAAAAATCCGCAGATCTTTTTAAGACTTGCAGAATCGCTGCTTGTCATAAATAAACCAAAGACAAAACCTTTAAACTAGTCTCGTAACTTTCACTTACCTATAATAATGAAAGAATGATTACATCAACAATTCAGCTCGTATATTATAACGTACGTAACGTAAACAAAAAAGTAGTAAAGTTTGTAAATCTTTTGAAACAAAAATCCGCAGATCTTTATAAGACTTGCAGAATCGCTGCTTGTCATAAATAAACCAAAGACAAAACCTTTAAACTAGTCTCGTAACTTTCACTTACCTTTAATAATGAAAGAATGATTACATCAACAATTCAGCTCGTATATAACGTCGTACGTAACGTAAATACCTCGTTCACATGGGAAAAAAATGCAGCATGGCGAATAGCTAAAGGAGTGAAAAAGGATTGAATTGAAAGTTTGTATGGAGAAAGAGAATTCACGATGGAATAAGTTCCAAGTAACATCTTTGGAGAATTCGGTCAGATCAGATGACTTTAAAATTGATAGCATTATTCTATACAATAAATAAGTGTTTCGGATTTTTCTGACAAACAGCACACAAAAAGGGCGACTAAATAAAAAAAATACTCATTTCGCAAAGCGCTTCCATTAAGTTCCATTCATCTATGTTCACATAACGAACATGAGGTTTTATTTGATGCTCAGAATAGCGATGATGGTATGATTCAAGGCATTTGCAAATGAACCTCTAAATACCTCCATTTCAATTGATACATTTACCGGATGTTTTGACGGATAGAGGTGATTCTGCACATTGCAAAATGTTTCAAAGTTTCGATATTTCGCGATTCAGTTTAAAGTTTAAACGCTTTTTAGGCGATCGTATTTCTTGAATGATTCAGTGTACAATTTTAGAAGTCGTCATTTTTATACTGTGTCATTCTTCTAAGTAGACTTAGAAGTAAAGGTGTACTAAAATAGAAGTAGTCATTATTATACCTAGTAATTTTTCCTTATGGACATTAGTCGCCTAAATCGTTTCTGCGATGCTCTAAAAAACCTAGAACGAGGAAATCTTTTAGGCAAGATTGCAGTGGGTTGGTCACACTCTGGAGAAAGAGAGCTTAATGGAGCTTCGATCTCCGCAGAATAATTAGGGATAGCTGGATACGTACGTGTAGCCAAATATCGGGTCAAATGATGCGTCAAGGGAAAAATGTCCTTCCGTCAAAGCTAGTAAATACCAAGGACTGGCTATTCATGGTTAGACTGTTAACGACGAACAAGAATCAAGAAAAACCCGTCTAAAAATTAATCATGTGTAAGATAGAGTTGAATTGTTTTAATATAATAAACATAACATACGTAAGTACTTACGGGGCCCGGGACCATCCCGATCGCATCCAGTACCAGACAATGTCCCACAATGTCCCCAGTTAGTCTGCCGGTGTCCCTCGGTTACCAAGCTAGCATAAAACTAAAGCAGCTGAGTTTCAGCTTTCAGGTAAGTTACTTTACACACACAAGTCTAATAAGCACATACACTACACGTTGTAGGCGGGCACTTTTCTATGGACACATTGTAGTGTAGTATCAGCACACAGATGCAAAAACTGAAATATCTTCGATTAACTGTCGTCGTTACTATGCTCCTAGTCGATTTTCAGTATGAACAGTGTACTAGGAGAGCAATTTCGGTGGAGATTGTTGTCAAGTCTGAAAATGCTGTGAAAATATTCTTGTAACTAGTTCGTCATCATGCGAAGCATAGCCCTATTTATAGAATGATTATTAACCAACTTAATGTGTTATATTTTATGAGTTTTAAGGCCAGAGGATGAGCAACAGCGTTCACGTATAACAAATGACGATTGCGGCTTCCAATCTTCAAATTATGGCAAAACTTCCTGACCTCTGAGAAAGTGGATTTAGCTTAACTGTTACTAGTTCAGCCGTTAACTGTCATTATTATACTACGTTACTTGGTTGATGTTGAAATTTGTGTTTACTACTGCTGCTTAAATTAGACCACTACCTACTGGACTCTCTTGCTTGCTCGATCGTTGCCATAATTCCTGTGGTGTGGTGGGTGATTGATAACTCAGGCAAATGCTGTTGTCGAAATCCTAGGGTAGCCTATATAAATAAATAAAATAATAAATATGTGGGACATCTCACACACGGCCATCTGACCCCAAACTAGGCAGAGCCTGTACTATGGGTGTCAGACAGCTGATATACATACATATATAAATATACAACATCCAGACACAAGGCAAACACAAGTGCTCATCACACGAATGTTTGCCCTGGGCGGGATTCGAACCCGCGACCTTGTGCTTCGTAGGCAGGCGTACTACCAACTAGGCTACGAGGCCGACATTTTTACTTGAAAACGTCTAAGTCCTTGATAGCGTCTCAGTGTGTATTTCAAATAGGGCAAACCAAGGTATTCTGGCCACTATCAGTAATTTAATTTGTAGTTTTATGCGTCGAAATAAGATTAATAAGTATAACGTTATAAATAAGATTATGAACTTTATAATCTCATTTCGAAACCTTCTCAGCATATTTGTATACTTCACTAATATTAAGCATTTTTTTACGGTTTTAAGGATTAGAACGGTAGGAAAACATATACTGAATTAAAATGGAGAAAACAAATATTCTTACCAGGAAAATGGTGGATCTTAAAATTTTGTACTCTATTGTTTACTATAATTTTATTTTGAAGCAATCCTTTCTGTTATAGAAATCAATACAGTCACAGAATCTTTGTCGTAGCCAAGGTTGTGGAGTGGCCCTCACGTCACTTTGCCTCCAGTCGACATTTTTTGCCCCTTAGTCACCAGGAAAGCATAAACTTACTGTGGTAGTCATCGTGAATTCATCGTAGACATCTCTACAGAAAGTATACTGTACTAGGGACTACTATTTGGTATTCTGTGACTGTACTGTGCAAATACCTTTAAATAAACTAAGCCAGACTGTTTGTATTCCACAATAATTCCTTTTAGCAGGAAAGAGATAGAGATTGAATCCCTGAGTTTTCCCCTTTCCACTCTTGACGTACCTACATGTACGTAGTTGTATGTTGGCTGGTCGGCGATGAAATCGTTTAAGCGACTCTATTAACTAATAGCTCGAGCGACTTCTCGCTCCGAATCACTAGGAGAGAATAAACCGTTGGTGGTATACGTAGTCTGTTGGAAATTTTTCGTTCTTCTGCGCAACGTCTCGCGCAGGGTGGAGGGTGGAATTTTCAAATCTCGAATCGGTTCATTCAGAGTCTGAATCAGACGAGGATTGACTTGGCAGTTCGACCGACACTGCTGACTGTTGTCGGAGCATGTTTTGAAACGATTAATCGGGAC